>JAMKQA010104339.1:0-14966 GCA_024699735.1 Posidonia australis | reverse complement strand
TCTTGATAAGACACTTAAATCTTTTTCAAGTTATAATATTTATGAAAATATGCACAAGTGAATAATCATCAAAATTAATGTAATATTTCTAACAAATGTCACTCACGCGTGCTTGATTGGTTTTCAGGTGCAGATAGTGTGCAATCGAGTTCCGGTGCCGGAGTCGGAGCTTCTAGCCACACATTGTTTCCTGGAGGTGAACCTTAGTTACAGTTATTTAATTTTTACTGTAATTAGTGTGATTTTGCTTATGATACTATGATTTAGGTAACATACCTGGGTTCGAGGCGTTACAACTTGGATTCAGTTTTTCCACCTCTCCAATTGAGGCCGAGACTAATTCCTTCTACCTAGTTTTGAATACAGGGGAGCAGAGGATAGCTCTACAACACCTTTCCTAAGCAAGAACAACTTAGCCAACCCTCTTGAGGTAGGGAAAGGTACACTTTTAATTACTAACATGTATTATTGAGTGTACAAGTAGAAATCTTACCAGGTATTAGTACATCCAAACCCATCGTGATCGAAGAATAAACTCACACCTTTAGAGTTCATACAGTATATGCAGACACGCTACTTTAACTAAAAGGCAAACCCTAGTTTGGTAAAGGAAGGGTTCACTCCCTCATCTGATTCTTTACTTATAGAACTCCTTTATTTGCCAAGATGAGTTGTGGGACGACAATCCATTCTCGACAGTGCTGGTCACACTCGAAGTCAGAAAATACTTGACCACAACGAATTGCATCCATGCATTTTGCATATGTCTATATTGTTTGGGACCAACCATACCCCGTCAGTTTAACCTATCATATAGACCATTCATTGCATCGTGTGTTGAGCCTGCATTTGCATTGTTTGCTTGAATCATGCATTTATGTATTAGTTCTCATGCATTAAAAGTGAAGCACAGATGGAGTATTGTCCTTCAAGAGTGTTAGGAACTCTTAGAACATGTGATCCTCCTTAAACCAATTCAAGTCCCACCTATCCTTTTAAACATTTCAATTTAAGCAAGCTCTCAAACAAAAAGTCACAACAATTCCATTTTTATTACCGTTTTTCTTTTCGATCGGTGATAGAGTAATCTCTCCACGAGCATCCTTAGTTTATGCCCCGTTGAAGTAATCTCGACATGATTGACATGGTCTCGACACTGGCTACGACACATAGCTCTAAAATCGACTTAACTCCTCCATGACTAAGCCTTCAATATGACGGTATTTTTAATCGAACCACTTAACTATGCGACTATGTCCAGAAACCAAGTCTATTCACTTTCCCACCACTGTGTGATAATTTCTCAAAACCAAGCAGGTCCCACCTTTTAGGCTATGTAACAACATCTCAAAACTAAAAGGTGGTTTTCTTTTTTTGGATCCTTTGTGGTAGACTATTTGTGAGCAAGCTCTCTCTTTCAAGAAATGCTCAATAGAGATATCATTCTTACCATGGAGCCAATCTTATTGCAAGATCAACTCTAAGGCGGGACATTTGTAGATATCCATTTTTCACATTTCCAAGAGTTCACTAGGATAGAAAGTCTTGAGGTGCCCTAGATCACATAGTTAAGGATCTATAACACATTTTCCATGATTTCTTTAAAAACATTCTTGATTTTACTTGATTCAAGGACATTAGTTGTGGCAATGTCTCATTGTCACAGTAGCTGGGAGAACTCTAAACTCGCCATAGGTCTCAGGTTCGAATCCTGGGACATGCATAAAAATTCACATCTTACTATCTCAACCGTTAACAAAAAAAAAGGACATTAGCTGTAGTTGAGCTAACACACTCGAACTAGTGGTAGGTTTGAGCCCTTTGAACACTTTCAGTGCGAGTTATCAACTGTGGTAGAGTTGGCACTCCCGTCTTATTCAAATTGGTGGTAGATTTGAGCATTTTAATCTTAAAGAAGATGTTTTTATGATTTTATAGAATTTTTGCAGTATTTCCGAGTTTTTAACATATCACTAAGGATTAATAAAAAAGGCAAGAGGTAAACTGTAAAAGACCGGAATGTTGCTAGTATAACAGACGATAGACCTAGTCGCCAATTTAGTAGGCTATGAGTTTCGTCACCGTTGAAGTTGGCAACTAGATAAATGGGTGATGACAACAAATATAATATTTTTTCCATTTCAAAAGAATTTAATCCTAGTCCTTGACGAGATCTGATGCCCTCAAAATCTATAAATAGACCATTTAGGTCATCAACTTGAGGGAAGACACATTCAAAATTCTAAGGAGACCTTAGAAAACCCTAGAGGAGGTCTAGAGAGAGAGAGAGACTATGAGAGAGAGAGAGTCATACCCTCTCCTCTACGTCGAACTCTTACATGATGACCTAGATCCACAAGAGATAATCTCCTCCTAAAGCTAAAGTGCACCTCTAGAGCTCTGTTCGTTTGCCTCTACTTCCTCCACTCCATGCCAAAGAACACGAGGGTGAAGTACTCGTTCCTTATTCATTTTTTTTCATAATCACTACATTCATTAATATAAGCCCATGACATATGCAATTGGGGACAATCCTCCAGTTAGTATTAAGTTTTATTTGTTTATGTTATTTATTGTTATTTTTGATATTGTTTAGTACACCTTGGCTAATCCGAATTTTTTTTGTTTTATTTGTTTTGAATGGAAGAAGATTATATAGCACGAGGAAGCTACTGGGCAGCATTCTATTGTTGACTCAGTGAATCGAGAACCCACATCAACCACACACCAATCTCTTGTAGGCGTCTTGTCAGTTAACATCAACAAAGGTAAAGTGACGATCACAACAACGACATTGACGTACATGGAAGTGTCGACCTCCTCAACAACAACCCCAAACCTCCATCCACAATCACAAGCACTATCTTTGGTTCTACTATCTTTGGTGGATAATGATTTCTCTATAACCAATTGCATCAAACTGGTGAATGCGATAGGAAAGTAGTTAAAATTACAAATCTTTTTGCACAAGCAATATCTCATGAGACATTCTTAACATTAACCAAAAGTTAATAGGAAATTTAAGTATCAGAAAAATTATTGCATTAATTAATACGCTACTATTCTCATGTTTTATCATTAGTTTGTCAACTAGTTGTGTCTCTTTCTTATGTTATGTAATTGTATTTTTTTCTTTGTTCATGTTTCCTTTGCATTTGTCAGTTTCAAAGGATGATATTTGTTTCAATTAGTTTCTCATTGGATTATAGTTTGTATAAAATAACAATATTGATATATGAATTCCATGATTTGATAAGAATATCGTTTTTTTTTTCCTATGTTCATATGAAATGTTATGTATATTTACTTGGACGAAAGATGTTTAATTAATATCTTATCTTGAAGTTGACATGAAAGTATTCGATATTAGTAATATTAATCATAAAGTAGCCATCAAACATAAACTCATAATTCATTTTCATAACCAAACATAATATAAAAATTACAAACGTACAATAACTACAACTACAATATCTTATCATTAATTATATTTTGTTAGTAACCATATTTCTATCCAAACAACTATCAAAAGCTACATTTTTTTTTTGAAAAACTTTGCTTTTAATCAAATGCTTTTTCAAACCACAGTTTTCAAAATTTTTGCATGTACAAATAAAATAAAAAATAAATTTTCAAAACCATAATTAATCATGCAAACAAGCCCTAAACCACTGAAGAAACGCACAATGACTCGTGGTGGATACTGACGCTGATATGGTGGGGCCTTGCCACCCGTGCAAGCCACATTTAGAGTTTTGTTGGGGTTGGATTGACACGTTTTCCTGGATGTCTAGTTTTCCCTTCTTCTTTTTCCTTTTTCAAACGATAATATTAAATTATATGTCTAGTTTTCCAATTTTGTTAGGTGCAATTCTGGGATGGCTTATTTTGCAGTTTTGGTGGGCTGCGATGCAAAGATGCAACCAGCTCTTTTCAGTCTAATCAGCCTTAACAGAAAATTTTGTTTTCTAAATACGCAACTTTAATTTAAACCTAGAGATGAAACAAGAGAAGCAAAATGTAGAGCCTAGATGTAGAGAACATATGTGCAGCAGAAAAGAGCAGAACAAATAAATGATAGCATCTAGTTTCAAACTAAAAAGCTTTGCAGTCTTGACATCTAAGAACCAGGAAAAAAACTAGCAGATAATTGCATCCAACAAGAAAACGGTTAAGACATCTGCAGGATAACATAAAGGACACCAGCAGCCTACTGGGATCAAAGTCGTCGGTTGGCATGTTAGTCCACTTCTGCATAAGCAGGTTCAGCAATGGCCTGTTCAGCTTCCTGCACTTCTTTCTCGGTCTTCTTCCCCTTCTTGGACTTGTAGTAGACACTCATGAAGGTTCCAATTGCTCCATATTTCTGCCTACACTGCTCATAGAGCTCAGCATCAAACATCCGCCAGAAATTCCTCTCTGTGAGCTCAGAGACAGTGTATTGTGGCTGGAAACCATGGTTGTTTATCAACCATTCTTCAAGCTTCCGAACTGCCTCTGAACCATCAAACACCTCACCCCTCAGGACGGGACCAGGTGCATAGTAAACACCAATATCTGTGAACATCTGAGCAAATTTGGTGTCTCCCTGCCTCTTGTGTAGATCAAAATCAGGTTCAGGATAAATCATGGTCTTCACAGGAAGCTTGAAAATACGGTGTGGGCAGAGCCAAATAGGGTAAACCTGATGAGAAATGGAATTAAACGTCTGTCAGGAAAGAAAATTCAAAATTGAAATGATACTTCACAGAATCAATACCAAGAGACGTACGAACATGGATATTCCAAATTCACCAAAAACATGATAACGACAGAAGAAAAACATTAAATATCATGACTCACTTGTGTATACAAAAGCAGAATTGCTGAAAGATGCAAATACAGGCTAGTTAACAATACATACATGTATACATACATATCTATCTATATATATATATATACATACAGAACATGTCGGATACATCTTCTCTTATAATCCCCATAGATACGATATCCTAACCATCCATCATAAAATCCATCAATAACTAACATATATTACAAACTACCATAACAAACCACCTTGGATTACAAATTCAAAAGTAAAAAAAAACAAATTAGTAAAGGATCTCTAATCACAATTGCCAATTCCCACGTTTTCCTCAATTCCCACTTCCCTAATTTTCTCCTTAATAACTACAACCAAAAATCAAAACCAATCATGGAAATCAAAAAACATGAAGCCTCTCTCCCTCTCACCTGCTCCCCCACTCTTTTCTCTCCCTCACCCCCTCTCATCTATCATACAGAAGCTCTGGTTTTTTGGGTTCCTCTTTGCAAGGCACTGTCATAAGGAGATTTAGTCATACCGGAATAATTGTCAAACTGCAAGGAAACACAGTGGAAGATCATTACCAAAAAGGGACCGCAAGGGAGTTTTTCACACTTGAAAGTGGGTTTTGTAACACTAAGAGGAAAGAAATTCTACCAGACGACAATTATTCATACCGCAACAACCATCAAGCGACAAGGAAAGAGGATTCAAAATCATTTCGTGCTAAAGAGGGTTTTAGATTGTTCATCTATAGTGAAACATTCCTCCATTTTCATCTGTCCCTCAATGCCTCCCTTAATTTCAGTAGTAAGTAGATCTGTTTATATGATTTTATTGAGGGTAGATATGTGGAGAAGGTTTCATTATGGGTAGATCTGTATGATATAGTAATATTGAGATGGTTTTAAAACACTAGTCATGTCATTAATTTTAATGTGATTTGTAGCACTGATTTCATATACAAGGCAACAAAATGGTTTCATTGCAAACTCTAATTGCTTTGTGTTAGTTTAGTAATAGTAATTAGAAAATAGTTTTACGACTACTAAAATTGTATATTGAACAGATTTCGTTACATTCATAAGTGAATAAGATGATCAACATTAAATGTGTGTTCAACGCATAATTTCTAAAAACTTTGTTCCAAACAGCATTTTGAAAAAAAAACAAACTATTAAGCATAAAGCATTGTGTTACAAGAGTTGTAATGAAAATACTAATACAAATAACTACTTTGCATACTCCAATTTTCCAATTACTCTAAGTAGAGAGAAATGTCATCCACTGATCGCCCATCCTAGTTTGAAAGTAAATTGTTTCAGGCAAATAGTCTAAAGACACCTAGAAAATTAACTTGGGGACTTAGCAAAGGACATAAAGTCCATGTGGTAGAGCCTCAAGGGAACCACCTAAAGACATCCAAGCAATCGACTTGAAAACGACAGAAGCACCAAACCAAGACCACTCCAACAAGAGGGTTGGCTGAGCTCCCAACACAAGCATCAGGTCGACCAAATGCCTAGCACAAGCAATCTCCAATACTAGGGCAATCGCCAAACCCAAGCGACCTTCCGAGTAATCATGCATGACCCCTACTAACACTCCAGGCTTCAAGTGTCATACTTATCTCAAGGAATAACACGTAGATATGTAGGCACATCACAAGCCTACACGATTCCCCATACGCACAAAGTCTTCAAGCATCATGTGCACCAGACAGAATGGCTACCCTGACATGTTGCACCGCCTTACACACTTATAGTAGCCAACAATCATCACTACAGTTTGTAAAGCACACCGGGATCATCTTCTATGTCCCATTATGCCTTATGCTCCTAATAGCACACTCTATTGTATATAACTCTCCTACTAGAGCTAGACATGCACCATGGTAATCTTTCATTACCACTTAGGTATAAATATGCCTTACTAAATGCAGTAACGAGGGGCTTAGATCTTTTCTTCAAGGATCAGAGCACTCTCTTAAAACCTAATCTTCCTCACTGACTTGAACATTGAAAAGTCCTCGATTAGTCGATCAAGCATCCTTTGACCATTTTCTTCTTCTGTTCGTAGACTCACATGAAGCTCACTTGAGCATGTGACTGTGAGCCAGTTCAACAGCCATTTTACCTCATCAACAGCCACCAACTTCAACCTAGAATAGGCGACCAGTACTATGGCCAAAGGGAGCAAGATTAGTTGGTGTCATTTGTGGGAAACTACACACCATGCACTAGAAGTTCGTTTCAAACATCATTATCTTAATCATCGTCATTCACCATGGAACCTTCCATGACATCAAAAGCTTTCCAAACACTCTAGGAATAGGTTGCACGCCTAATAGATGACCTAAAGAAGATATAAGGGAACAATAAGTGGTAACTCAACCACTGCTAATAGAAGTAATGGACCCAATCGTCCTAATGGTACCAGCAAAAACATGACAATGACTCTTTTCAACCATAACAAGTGTCTTCGAACTCTAATAAACTCTATCACCTAGAGCCGTTATCCTCCACTAGGCATGTTGAACTCCAAGATCAACTGGTAGAAGAATGTTTAGTTACGATGGAGAGGGAGAAATCATCCTTGACCAACACCTTCGTGGGGGAAGAGTAATCCCTTTCCAACGACCTCCGAATGATCACTCTCATTCGATTGAGGTCAACCACCAGACAATCCAATCATTCAACAAGTCAATCTCATGTTGACTCTAATCGTTCGGTCAAGTTTAACCTCCCAATGATACCCCTCATTCGTTCAATCCTAGTCTCATGGCAAACAAGTCCAAGGCAAAATGGAGGCTGTCGAGGCCAATCAAGTTTATAGAGAATGGACCAAGGACATGACCAACCGAGGAAATCCTAGTCTCTATGCAATAAACCAAAGGCCAATCAAGTCTATAGATAATGGGCCGAGGACATGACCAACCTAGGAGATCTAACATGCAATGCCTAAGCTACAAAGGAGACTCCATCAACACATAAAGTGCCAACCATCTTAGAAAATACTCTAAATTGTAATCCAAGATGTCCCATATACACAACACATATATAAGAGCACCCTCGACACTTGTCTATTTTTTATTTCATGTTGTTCAATTGAATCTTACCTCCCATTGACACCAATCATTAAGCCTTGTCTTCCATTGACTCCAGTTGTTTGGTTGAGTTTAACCTCCCAATGATCCCTTTCGTTCAATCAAGCTTAACCTTCCAGTGACCATTATCATTTGATGAACAACCTTTCCTTAATTATCATCGTTCGACAAGCAACCTCATGGAGAATAGTCGTTCAACAAGCAATCTCCCTTTGATTATCAACGTTCAGCGAGTAGCTACTTGCTTATTTAGTTAAGCCCAACATCCTAGTGAATCACTCTTACCTATTCTTAGGTGAAATTAATGCATGTTTACTTCTACGTGGCACCCAGACACAATATTGTGATTCTTGTCTATTTTTCTTCTTTGCAACAATACTAGTTTCCATTCCAACAAGGAAAACATTCAACGAGCCAACTCCTGAAAAACAAATTACTCTACTCGTTATTGTTTTGCAAGACACATCATAAATAGCAAGTGACTGAGGCACAAAGCCATGCCCTTACCAGGTTGTTCGACTGCCTATTTCAACAATTGATCTACCAATCAACTATCAAAGTGAGAGAATTCTAATGCAACATATTTCACGTGACTCGGTTCGAAACTAGACCATCTCAAGCAAACAATCTAAAGACACCTAAACGATCAACTTGAAGACTTAGCAAGACACCTGGTTTGAGCAACAAAGTCTTGGGCAAATAGCCTAAAGACATCTAGACGATCGACATGAAGACTGAGCAATGAAACCCTGAGCGACTGGCTTAAAGACATCTAAACGATCGACTTAAAGACAGCAAACACACCAAACCAAGATCACTTCATCAAAAAGGCCTACTAAGTGTCCAACACAAGCATCCTTCAACAAAAGGGTCAAAAGGGTCAATCAAACACCCAACACAAGCAATGTCTAACACTACGACTGACCAATCACCAAATCCTAGTGACCATCTAGGTAATGACGCATGGCCCCTATTAGCACCCCACACTTATGTCAAGGAACAGTACATAGGCACGTAGGCATACCATAGACCTACATAGTTCCCTATAGTCTTCAAGCACCATGTACAACAGACAGTATGACTACAACATGTTGTGTTGCCTAACATAACTACATGTACCTTATAAAGCACACCAGGATGATCTTCTACATGTCCCATGCCCTATGATCCTAACAGCACATTCTACAACGTATAACTCTCCCACCAGAGTTGGACACGCCACAATAATTTTCCACTACCACTAAGGCATAAATACACTTTACTAAATACAATAGTTGGGGACTTGGATCTTTCTTTCAAGGATCCGAGCACTCTCTTTGTTGAATTGAGCATCAGAGCATCCTTGGCCGATCGAATGTCTTCTGATTGCTTCCTTCTACTGTTTGCAAACTCGCATGAAGCTCACTCAGGTATGCTCAATAGCCATCTTAGCTCTTCAACGACCACCAACTTCAAACCAGAACTGATGAACAACACCGTGACTAAATGGGGCAAGATCATCCACCTTATCATTATTTGATTCAATGTAAAAAAAAAAAATAACAAAAAAATAGGAAAACCAAAAAAGCTAGAAAAATAGGAAGATTGATGTTATAACGAAAAAAAAATGAAACAAACATGGAAAAATAAGAAAATATTATTTTCCTTATTCTTTTATGACATTTACCATAAAAGATCCCACAAGAAATTAATGTTTCCTCAAAAAAGACATTTCTATTTCAAATCTTAAATTAAAAGGGACACAAATGAAGAAGGTTGTCAAAAAAAAAATCCAACCATTCCTTACATGAAGGGAAAACAAAAGACCACTAATTTAGTAATACTAATTAGAAAAAAATTTTAGTATTACTGAAACTTAATAGTGATTAAATCTAGTTACGTTCATTTACAGATAAAACGATCAACTTCAAACATGACATTCAACACATGTAAATTCTAAGTCTTTGTTTCAAGCAACAATTTGAATAAAAAATTTATTAAAAATAAAACACTAGATTACAAAGTTGTGATGAAAAAACTACTACATATAACTACTTTGTATACTTCAAATTTCCAACTACTTTGAGTAGAGAGAGATGTCCTCCATAACTTTATTTCATTCACTATAAAAAAATAAATTAATGAAAAAACAAGAAAATCAAAAAAGGCACAAAAAAATATGTGTTATAACGAAAAAAGATATGAACCTCACATAGAAAAAATCAATAATTTTATTCATTTTGTTCTTTTATAGCATTTACTATAAAATATCACATGAGAGATTGATGTTTCTAGGAAAAAAAAAAGGGAAAACTACTATAACATAGGAAACAAAAATGTAAAATTTTAATTTCAAATCCCAAATTAAGAGGAACATCAATTAAGAAAGTTGCCAAAAATTCTAATAACGCACTCTACATAGAGAGAAAACAAAAACTAAATCACATAAAACTACCATACTAAATCACATCCCAAATTAAGACTGACAAGCAACCAAGCAGATGATAACGATTCTGATAAAAGGAGAATGTATAAAAATTGAGGCATAGCTTATACCTCCATTTCTTGGTGAACCCACTCTAATGCATCCCCTACTTTGTATAGAGGAACTAACAAATCCTGAATCACGTGATTGTCATGATAATAATTCCTGATAGCCTCTCCTTGAGTGGCTTTAAGCAAAGAAACCTTGGGAGGCATCATCCAACCTAGGGTCCACCTGAACCACCACTGATCAGCAAATGGAAGGATGAGCTTGCCCTCCCAATACAAACATCTTGTATGTCTGTGGTAGTACTGCCTAGTGGGAATATACTCAATAAATTCACCCTTTTTCAGTGCAGTCTGTGCATGTTGGTAAAACCATGGTCTGAACCACCATCCTATACTGTTAATAATGTTTCCCTTCTTTTTTGCCTCTTCAGTGGAAGCATACCTGCCAGTCATCATCACACCTTCAGTAGGATTGTATATCATTGCCTCAACAAAATCTGGAACCTTTGCTGGGTCTCCATCCCTAGGTGCGAAAGAGTCCGCATAGCCCTGAGCAAGATCTTGTAGATTGCCAATGACTGGTGTGTAAGTCAACCTCATGTATTCCTTTACAGGTATAAGCTTGATCTCAGCTGAAACCAAGAACCCCAATGTCCCTTGAGACCAGGGAACCCCATAAAAAAGGTCTGAGTATTCATTGTCCTTTGTTGCTCTCACAACACGTCCATCTGCAAGCACAATTTCCAGGGATACTACTGTATCAGAAAAAAGACCATAAATGTGGGAGCTTCCTTCAATTCCATACCCATTGATGAGTCCACCAACAGTAAGATCATCAAGCTCAGCCACTACAGCAAGAGAAAGATTCATAGGCACAGTAGCCCTTGTTATCTGCCCCATGTTAACCAGAGGCTCAACCTTTGCAATCATTCTCTCCTTGTCTATCTTGAGGATATTCCTAAATGCTGATAGATCAACCTCAAAATGTCTAGCCCGCTTATAATCCACGTTTCGCATGCCAACAGCAATGTAAGGCTTCCGGGCTGTGCAAACAAGACCATCTTTAGAAGGGTTTCTCTGTTTCAGACGATTCACAACTTTCTTAACATTCTCTTCATGCTCCCCCTGTCGAGTCTTGAATGATTTCATTTCTGATCTCATGTCACCCAGGTACAGCAAGAAGTATACGGTAAAAGAAATAGGAAGGACAACAAAGATGACAATGATCCATCTGAACTGAACCAGGTAATCCACCAGAACCTTCTTCCTTTTTGGACATAAAGGTGCCTTTAAATCTGACATGATTTAAGTCACGAAGCTGCAGAAAAGCAAAGAATCAAATTAACCATGTCAAGCTTGCTGGTATACTTCAAGTATTCAAAGGAAAGTCCTCTCAGGATGGTTAGTCAATAAGGATGTAAAAACGGCAGTTGAATCGGCAGAATGAATTCTAAATATGATCCTGAATGGACAAAATGGACTTAAATACCAAGAATCTGTTAGAAAAATAAAATAAATACATTTAACTTTCGTTTTTAATTTGCAAAAGAGAAAGTTTGTAAAGAAATGCTACATGAATAAAGGGTTATCTACTGAAATTCCAGTCTAAAATAACAAATATTTTATATGTAATTCTCCTTTGCAGTTGTTGGGTCAACAAAATATGCTGAGATTCTCATGGATCGGCGGATTAAGCTATCACCAACCAATAATATTCATTAGGAATATCACCATATGTTAATCTAAACTTCCAAAGCATACCAAATAATTCAGATAGTCGTGTCTGTTAATAATTCTACCTCAGAGCTTATAACCCATGAATAAAACTAATAAAGGGATTAGGGTTCATTCAAGTTACTTTGTTTAGATGTTTGACAAATAAAAACTGACTTGTCAGAATTATATACGGATTAAGCCAATATGTTGCCTCTTTGACCCACTTCATTCTGCTTTTATTTCTTTATTTTCCTTTTGAATTTCCAAAACTCTGTTGTGTTCCATTTGACTTGGGAAAAACCAACCTTCTGATTTCCCTTAATTAATGAAACTAAAATCCTAGTCTGTGACATTTATACAGCTACAAGGAGACCAATTGAGCTAAATTTTGCAAACATTACCACATGGAGCTAAAAAAGTTTGCATTTTGGAAAGTGCCTATAGAGAAGTGTTGACATAAGGACTTGTAACTTGCTCGCCTATGTAAGTGCTAATAGTTAATAATTTAGTTCCAAACTGACGTAAGGAATAATGACTAATAGTAAATAATTTAGTTTCAAACTGACGAAAGGAATAATGACTAAACATGTTGTTATGTTTATAAAGGATCATTGTCCGTCGATATCAGTGTTTATCCAAATACTAGTTTAGTTGCAAATAAAACATAAAACAAATAAAATCCTTTAGTCTAGAAATATATACTTCAAAACAAGAAAATTAATAGCTTTCACATATTTACTTCGTACAAAGTAAGAGGCGACTTCCAGTTTACAACTAAGAGCAAATGTGCCTCAATAGCAACTCCTGTTAGAATAAATAATATGGGTTAAATAACTTGGCAACCTTATAACAAAGAGTGAGAAAAACAAAAATACACACCCACAGATGAATATTCCACAAGTGCAGGTACTCTGCATCATGAACAAGATAGAATGAAAGGAACGATCTAGATCTCAGCTATTATGAAAAATTAAACATTAAGGAAGAATCATGATTTTAGAAGATTTCCTTTTTTCAAATTTGATTATAAAATGCATCAATGAGTGAAAGGCATATGCAACTGAACAGTGGTCAATACCCAAATGAGATGTAAGTTATTGAGGCCAAGATTCTTTAGGCTTCCACTAGTTCAAAGTATTATCCTACGTACAGTGGTGGAACCACAATTTTTTCTTTGAGTGATCGTATCTACCCACCAACAAATATAAACTTATTTTTAAGAAAAATATAATATTTATTTGATTGATTATTACACTATAAACGACATATTAAATATGACATGGACAAAACAAATAAACTATCACCCAACGTGATACACTAAATCCTCAACGATAACCAAAAAAAAAAATACTACCATCACAACATGGATAAAAATTGACACAAGCAGCTAAATAAATATATATATTTCTTAAGTTGAGGACTTATTTCTTAAATAAATCAGATCAGTGGCACAAAGCTCACTTACACGCTAAACTATCAACACAAAGGGGTAGTCTCACTCACTCACTATACTCCTAAGCTGCTTAAGAAAGAAGCATGGAGTCGATTCCAAAAAGACGAACACAAACACACTAACCAATGCCACAGGCAGAATGAGATATATAACACTTACATCAAACAAGAAATCAGGGGCCAAATCCACAAGAAAAAAAATTGTGAAAAGAAGAAAGCAAAACTATAGGAAAAAAAAAAAAGGAGACAGGAAGAGAAACGAAAGAAGAGTGGCCAATCACCTTAAGCAAATGCAGGAGAACCACCCCAACCCACGGATCGATCACACCGCCTGTACCGCACTCCCGATCTGCACCACACCGCTCTATATATATTATCATATATCAATATATACAGAAGAAAACCGAAACAGCATTCGTGACAGAGCACGTGATACCGAAACAGCATTTGTGATAGAGCACGTGATATGTGGGGAATACAGATTCGAAGCCAGCTTTTGTGCATGCGTAGATTATTATTATTAAAGAAGAAATCCTCTAGAATCTCAGGATCCCTAGACAACTGGGCGTCGTCTACTTGATCCTATCTTTCCAGAGGACGTCCGATGAACCAAGTGCGGCTGCAATCGGCCAAGAGAAAACGACAAGCGCAAAGGACACGGTCTACTGCGCGCCGGAGACAGCAAGCGAGCACATGGCGCTGGCGCGAGTGTGCCCAGTGCATGTCATTGGTTACGGACTGCTCCATCCATTGGAATTATCGTCGTTATTATATGTTCATCGCCTATTTGAATTTGAACACACGGGTGCTGTCTTTGCCAACCTTGCAGTTTAAATCTTTAAATCACCGAACTGGTGTCGACGGACATCGATCGTCGAGTTTATGCCTCCCCCCCGGCCCCCCTTCAGATCCCTTTCCTGCGACGGTCATGCGCTGGTGCCTGACTGCCTGTCTTCAATTTTGTTGTGGGCCATGATTATGCATGGGTATATGTGGAAACAAATAAATTGGTGGTGGCATTCGTGTCGGTGGATTTATGTCAATGCATGTGTATATTTATAAAAGACATTCCATATCGTGATTCATATTTCACATACAATCATTTTATTTAAGAAATATCTTTCAATGATGTAGCAAAACATTTCAAATTCATAAATATCCCCGACAACCGATATTTAGCACACTTTGACAAACAATATATATATTCATGAATAAAGTGGAGAGAGGAGAATGAAATTTCACATGCATAAAAGAGGAACTTACATAAAATACGCAGGCATGGTCAAAGAACTTATTTGTAAGAAAGGGTAATTTATGTGATAAACTCATTGTTTTAACTAAATGATTTTTCATATATATATATATATATATATATATATATATATATATATATATATATATATATATATATAT
>JAMKQA010104337.1:0-10716 GCA_024699735.1 Posidonia australis | reverse complement strand
GATGTTTTGGACTAGGAAACTAGATGAAATGATTTGTTTCTCCAGTGTTGAGAATAAAGGTTTATGAAAGAGCATGTGATTTTGAAAGAAAAGAAAAGAAAGTTTGAAATACCATTGTTTTCCATGTTTTCTGATTAAACATGTGGTTTTGGAAATGATTTGTAGATAAGCAATGGTTTTCTTTGGCTTCTAGTGTTGTTTTTGGGCGCGTACTGGGTGACGTTCCTGTCACTCACGCGTGTGCTTTCTTGTCTCCTTGTTTCAGGTGCTAAGGTGTAGGAGCAGTTCTAGTCTGGTGCATCTTTTCAAGCCACGTTTGCCGCACACAGGTCTGGGTGTTTAGCTCTAATTTAAATTGTTTAGCTATTAATCTTTTTTTAGTTGTACTTGGGTAGTTCTTGTACTGTTGTGTAGCACTGGGGTGTTACAGTTTCTCTTTGTATCACCATTGTTGTATTAGCATGTTTCACTGCATGTTGTGTTATGCATGTTTATTGTAATTCACGCACCATTTTCGGCCGTCAGTGATGGGTTCACGTTGCCTATCAGGCCAGTGGCTTGAACACATGGTGAGTCCATTTTGGTGTGCCTCTCTCTTCCCCTCTCTCCACTGAGTTAGCTAGGAAATCCCCTGATGCTCATGGGCTCCTCCATGGCTGATCGAGCTCGTGACCTTCAGTGAAACACGATGAGGATGGGAAGAGTTGCATCGACATCATGCCTCCATTTGGATCGCATCCCCTTTTTTCCACTAGCACCCTCTACCTCTAGTAACGTTGTCAAGGTTCCTCAGTGCTTGCAGCCCAAGTTCCCAATCGTGGATAGTCGGAGAACCCAACAGTAGAGAAGGTAGTTGGGTAGACTCATCTATGCATCTTATGATCTCATTCAACCTTTAGGCATACTCATCATCAACCCCTCATGCTTCCTAGGCCATTAGTTGCATGATTAGATCCCTTGCATCCCATCATTCCGGTGATGAAAGCCGCAATATGAAATAGAGTGCTTAGGGCACACCATGGTGGCGCAATCTCTAGGCGCACCAACCCAACGTACCTTCTCTATCCGTAGCACAGATTGCATTAAGCTGAGCCTGTTTTACATGTTTTCCAAGATTGACTTTTGACTCCTTCACATCCCATCTTGCAACTTGAATGTTTACTTTGCATTTTGAATGGTTTTGGATTGAGTTTTGGGCAATGAAACTCGCAATCAGGGTATAACCATGTCGACGACAGCCTCGAGCGTGGCGCGGAAGGCCAAATGCGTGAGGTCGGCAAAGTCACGGCAAAACAATAAAAAGCAAATGATAAAAATGCAGGAGTCGCCACCTAGTCTAATTGAAAATGGGAGATGAGGAAAACCGTTTTAAAACATTTAAAACCATGCCATAAAACCAATGGAAAAGGTCAACATGAACCAGAAAATGGGCAAGAACTTTGTTACGCACGAGGAAGGTATTAGGCACCCTCGTGCGCCCAAAAAATTGGTCTTCCATGAGTTTTTCGTTTACTTATATGGAATGTTGGCTTTTCAGCCCGTTTCTGTATGCCCAAGGGCGATATGCAATGCAATGCTACATGCAAATGGTGTCTTATGCAAAACATGGGTAGAGGGACTGTAGGGTGTGTCCTAATGCTCGAAAAGGTCACCCAAGTTGTGGGTCGAGCACCGATGCAAAGATATTGCACGGATATGACCAAAGTTCCAATAACACCGAGTGACTTTTGTCCTCACTTTGTTATATGCAAAACCTAAGCTACCATGCATAAACATGGATGAAAACATACTGGAAGCATCCTAATATATCTAGGAGGACACTCAAAGAAAACCAAAGGCTAAGTAAATCGGGAATCAAGCTAAACACCATGCCAAAAAGCCAATGTGTGCAGTGAAAAACAAGCAGGTGCGCCTGTGTGGTGCGCCAGTCTGGTGCGCCACCTATGTGCTCTACTGATGTGTGCTAGAAAAGTGTGCCAGTGAAGTGATATAAAATCTTTCAAACATGCATAAAACCATCTGAAAATGCATCATGGACATCTAAAACACCTAATCACATGTGAGTGAGTTTCCCCCTCTTCCATATGGTCATAAAGGAAAGAGGAAACCCAAGAAAACATGACATGGGCCTTGTGCTCAAGGGCAATATGTCTCACACAAGACCACACAACCCTACTCTGATAAAAGCCAATGAATCCTAGCTATGCTACCCGGGTTTGGATCATAAACTGAAGCAAAAGAACTCTACACAGAGAGTCTTGAAAAGCCACCAGTTCACCAAATCCAGGTAACAAGCTAACTTCACCAGATGCAAAACTAAAAAAACAGTGCTATTATATGTTGAAATTATGCATAAATGATCATGATATATCAGAGAACAAACATCAGAAAGATCAAGGTCCAAGACAATCAAAAACATGCAGATCATGATGCAAAATTGGCTTTGCACCCTGTGACCAGGCTGGTGCGCCAGTTATGTGCTCCAACCTGGTGCGCTCCAGATACTCTGTTTTAGACTGTGGTCTGACTTCAGAGCCTGGATCAAATGCATGCAGACAATCACTTGAAAGATTATTCATATCATTATTTCAGATGTCAGGGAACATAATCATGTTATGAAATCAAGACTTGAACATCCATTTCATTCTCTCTTTTCTAATCATTCTCATGGGTTCACATGGACTGCAGTTACACATGTTTTCTTTATGATGCATGGGAATATCTTGTATGATTTAAACGGCAGGGAAACATGACATGGGATGCAAAAGGCACGTCATAGTACAGGCAAACATCATTATTGGCAAGCATTGAGCAGATTTGCATACAAAAACATCATAAACTCCAAACTAAGCAAAGAGAGTGAAAATGAGCATCAACATAGCAAAAGTGCAAGTAAATATCAACATAACGAGAACAAGTATTGACAACATGAAAATGCTATACTACATTTGTAGTGTGTGCTCTATGTAAAGTGTCATGCAGGGATTGGATGGAAGTGTCAAAAGACATACCTTTGATGTACTCCTTAGTGACTCAAGGTGGCTTCTCCTTGGTGCTTTAGGCACAACTAGGGATGCTCAGGGATGCAAGGGAGTGCTCATGGATGCAAGGGAGCTAGTTGCTAAGAGTAGGTGGACAACCAAGAGAGGGTGAATAGCCAAGAGAGCAGAAATGTTGCTTATGGATGGCCTTTTAAAGAGGATCAAGAGGTAACTCCTTGGGATGCAAAAGGCCTCGAAACTCAACAGCCTTGCGTAGATTCGTGAGGAATATTCTCAAGTGAAGGTTACAGGCACAGAAGATGGAAAGCTAATAGCCAGTACCTTGAAAAGTGGTTGTACGCTAGCTTGGTGCGCCACTATGGTGCGCCAGCTTGGTGCGCCACTATGGTGCGCCAACTTGGTGCTCCAATTTGGTACTCCACATGGGTGCTCCAGATCTAACTACTTGATTTGGAAATTGGACCATGAGTTTACTATAGGCTTAGGGTAACCAAGGTGCTAGATAAAATTCATGTGCAACTCTGCTCTGATCGGGGTGTCTACACTAGGTTGCAAAACCTAGGGCGCAACTACTCCGCGCAACACCCAGGCATAACTAGCTTGCGCAACATCCAAGTGCAACTCTGCTTTGATCCAAAGCTCAGGCAGCTGAGTTAAGCCCTATTTTGCATGCTTATCTCGATTGATTTTGGCACTTTTATCCCTGATCTATCATCTTGCATGCCTAGCCTATACTTTTGCATATCATTTAGCATCGTGCATACAAGCATTGGTATTCAAGTTACATGCACTAGGACAATGATGTATACTATATTGCGTTCTTTTAATTGAGCATGATGGCCCTATGTATATCCCTAGTGGATCATATTGGTGCCATCCCTAATGCGTGAGTGCCCTAGTTCAGAACCTATATAACGCTATTGAGCATTAGGTTGCATCATTTTCCGTCATTCATGTCTCATTCGCATTTGGCGTAACATTAAGCATGCATCTTAGACATAAGCAAGTATACATGCATAACCCACACTTGCGAGTGATAAGCCTTAAAAGACCGACTTGTCAGGCGTGTGGGGGTGCCTAATACCTTCCCCACACCTAACAAGAGTCCTTATCTTTTCTCTAGCACATAATGCCATATGTGTCGCATCCCTTAGGCATAGAGCATTACATTTGCATTTGCATTGTTTTATTTTTTTGCATTTTTCCATATTCGATTTTCCTCGTCTTTTCGTTAAATAGACTAGGTGGTGACTCCCATTTTCTTTTTGCATCCTTCAGCTTTTGCTAGGGTTTTCACGATGACTTTGTTTGATCTTGTGCATTCGACATGTCGTGCCTCGCATGAAGTAGTCACTGGCATGATTACAGGAATCATAGAGTTGTCACTGCACTGTTACATTGTGGTATAATTAGGTTGTCACAATAGTATTTGTGTGTCGTTAGGCTTCTCCTCTTATTTGATGTCATAGTGGTGCCATGGTGATGTCCTTAGGCTATCATAGTGGTATTTGTGTATTGTTAGGTTTATTCTTCAATTTGATGTCATAATAGTGTCATAGTGATGTCTTAGTAGTGTCATTAGGGTGTATGTGTAATATTAGGCTTCTCCTCTTATTTGATGTCATAGTAGTGCCATTATGGTATTATTGGGTTATGATATATCATATTATTCATATTTATTTCTACAGTGTTATGTCATAGCCTTGGTTCTTTAAACACTTTAATATCGTAATAGTCAATACATCCAAACCTCTACCTTGCATCAATCGTTGGGGACATAAGTAGGATTTGTCGAAACTCTTCTCCTAGTTAAAGTGGAGATTGTCCAACTTATTTAAGACTATTGTGAGTAAAACAAGTAAATTATTTATGCACAAATTTTTTATGTAATATGTTTTCTTTTCATGAATGTAGGTATGATTCCATGAGAACAAACCCATTGGTGAAGAGAAGGAACGATATAGGTTACCTGATGCAATGGAAATACTTGAAGTTGATGATCAATCTTTTTCTAATAGGGCACTAGGACCATCAGAAGGTAATGGTAAATGTTCTGAGTGTAGCACCAAGAACAACATGGAAACAATACTAAAAGTGTTAAACCATGTTAACCCTCTTACTCAATGAGCTAAGGTAGCAAAGTAAAATGAAGAAAAACAAGCTATGTTCAACGCCCAATTTAAGGGGAAGGATGACATGATAGCTCATTTTAAAGTCAAAGTGAGGGCTTTCAAGCAAAATAAGGTTACTTTGATAGAAGAGACAAAGGTTCTGAGGGCTTCTAAACAGAATCGAGGCCTTGAAATTCAAGTTGAAGAACCCAACCACTAGCACCAGGTTATAATGTCCGACATGATAATCGAAGAAGTCCTAAATGGCAACAAGCATAGCCAATTCTCCATTGATTCAAGGATAAGGAGACGGGAAAGAAGGAGTAAGAAGAAGCAGATGTAGGACCAATCCTATGTAGAGTAGGATGAACAACCCTGAGCAACCCCAGTAGAGCAGGAACAACCCCATCAGTGTAGGACTAACCCCAACCACTCCCAACAGAGTAGGACCAATAACCCCAATAGAGCAAGAACAACGCCATGCAACCCCAACAGTGCAGGACTAATCTCAAGCAGCCCTAGTAGAGTAGGAGCAACAACCCCAGGCAACCTTAGTAGAGCAGACAACCCTAAAGAAGCCAATGAGTAGGAAGAAGCGAATGGCAAGGAAGATATCTAGGGAAAGACAATGATTGTGTGGAATATCTATTAATTTTGATAACAACATATTTTAATATTAATGTGTTTTATGAGAAATCATTTATAGTTTTGTATGACAAGAAGATTCAAGTGCAAAAAAGGAGAATCAAAAGCAAAGAACTTTGATACTTGTGGAGCCATCTTGAGGATTCAAGACAACTTAAGTCAAACTTAAGTTGAAACAATTTGAAGACAGAAGATCAAGTGCATTATGGAATCAAACTTCATGTAAATGTAATTTTCATGTATTTAGGAACTTGTAATAATCTTCCAAATACTTCAAAATCCTAGGAAAATAGCTAAGTCCACAATCAAAGGTCAAGTTTACTGAAAATGTTAAGTATTGAGTTACAAGGCACATTTTCACATAATAAATTATTTCAATATACTAAAATCTAAACATATAGAGGTTCACAATTGAAAATCAATTCGGCATACCAAAATTATTTCGGTCTACCACATTGCTTGTCTATCGTGAACAACTATGAGTCATTCGATCTATTGAATTTATTTTGGTTTACCGAATGACTAATCATTAGAGTTTAATATGGCCGTTAAACCTACCTTTACTGTCCACTTTGCCTATATATAATCACCCCTTTGACACAAAATATGCATCCCCCACCCAAGTACTTCAAGAGTAACCATTTGATAAGAGTTTTCATGCATTTTCCATTCCTACCTTTAAGCTTTCAAGAAAATTTCTCTTTCTATTCTCATCCTTAACTTGTTTAATAAGTGTTTAGGAGATTAATAGTATGCCTTAACTGTAATTCTTATTTCATTCAAGCTACAAGCTTCTTGGGTTGTGAGGAGTAATACCGCGATTTTGGTAGAGACTTGGCATGGGTTTCATCAAGATAATGGATTAAGATGGGGAGGTCAAACCACTATATGTTTTCTATTGCATTTCAATTTCTCTCATCATCTTATTTACATGTTAGTAGCTTACTCTTCAACTCGATAAAATTAACTTAGTGCTTGAGTTATTTGTCAATGATTGTTTAATTTAGTTTTTATTAGCTAAATATTCTTAATTCTTTATTCACTTCCCTCTAGAGAAGCCTTATATCCTTACATTTGGTATCATAGCTTTGTTTATCTAGGTATAGATCTAATCATCTTTTAGATAATGGTTTCATCATATTCAAATAATTGCATTGTGGAAAGACGAAGTATAAATAGACATCTTTTCCTTGATGACAACAATTATGGTTATTGGTAATGTAGAATGATTATCTATCTTAAAATCATTAATTATTAGTTATGAAACATTGTTACAAATGGATTTATTCCTAGTAGAAAGGCTTTCAAGGAGTGGAATGAAAAAGAAAAGAAAGTAACTTCACTAGATGCTAAGGGTTTAAATAAATTATTTTGTGCTCTCAATTAAGAACAATTTAATCATATTTCAAATTGTAGCACGCACATGATGTATGGCATAATCTAGAAGTTATTCATGAGGAAAGAAACCAAATAAAAGAAACCAAGATCAACATGCTTGTTCATATGTATGAGTTATTTAAAATGAAATCTTATGAATCTATTGGTGATATGTTTACAAGATTTAATGAAATTACTAACACTTTATAATCTCTTGGCAAGGGCTACTCTCAAAGTGATTTACTTAGGAAGGCTCTTAGATCCCTTACTTTGGATTGGGAGAAGAAAACTAGTGCAATTGAAGAAGTAAAAGATCTTTCAACATACTCTTTTGAGAGCCTCATAAGAAACCTCACATCCTATGAAGTACAAATGATGGAAAAAGAGCTTGAAGAGAAAGAAGCTTCAAAGAAGAAGAACATAGAACTTAAAACTTTAATCGACTCAGAGGAATTTGATGAAGAGAAAGATGAGGATCTTGCTCTTCTCACTCCCAAGTTTAAGAGATTCATGAAGAAAGGAAAATTTCAAAGAAAATGGCCTAGAAGACTGGTCATATGAAGAAGGATTGTCCCTTACTCAAAATGAAGATATTTAAGAAGGACAAAAGGGATAAAAGAGAATGCAAGAAAAAGACTCTTCAAGCAACATGATATGAAAGTGATTCCACCATCGATGAAGAATCCACATCTGATGCAGAAGTAGCTCACATGCGCTTCATGGCATTAGAAAATGAGGTATCTTCTTTATCTAATATGGAGGATTTTACTATAGATGAACTTAATAATGCATTCAATGAACGATATATGAAATTTAAATCATTAAACTCAAAATCCTAGAGCTTAAATCAAAATGTTGTTGACTTGGCTAGTGAAAGAAAGAAATTAGTCATTGAAATGAATGAGTTAGATCTTGTAACATCTCGAACCTTAACCTTCTCAATTAATCATGATTAATAATAAATAATTAATGATTAAGTTATTTTAATGAAAATTACCAACAAAAGTGTGTGGTGACTCGTGGAAGTATGAGATTGAAGATGGATTAATGTTTGATACCACAGTGCCGCAGAGACCTTAATTCATAAGTTATTTCATGAATTATGGGTGTTTATGATATTTTCTCCTTCCTTAGGAGTGTTTGCACAAAATTCACGCAAAAATTTTACTAAACAAATGGCTAATGGGGAGGACGACAGTAATGGATGGCATGCACGTTGTTTAAAAAAAAGAGAAAGAAGAAGAGAAAGAACGAGAAGAAGGCAGGAGCAGAAGAAGAAGAAGAGGTTGGAGTAGAGGAGAGGGAGGAGGACAAGCGGAGATGAAGAGGAAGGCTTGAGAGAGGGAGAAGAGATGGCTAGCTCAGGAAGAAGAAAAGAAGGTTTGAAGCAGAGAAAGAAGAAGAAAAGAAAGAAAGGGAGATGATTAAGGTACGCACCCTATTCCCTTTATTTTCTCCCCATTTAAGCTTAAGATATGTGAAATATGTTGAGGAGAAATGATTTGGAAGCATGATACGAATTTTGTGGATTTTTAGTAGATTTTTATGAATTTTTGAAGAATTATGAGAATGATGACACTACTGAGCTATTTGAGTCCTGTTGCTTCAAACATGTATAACTTGATCTATGAATATTGGAATTGAATGAGTTTTGTGCTATTAGAAAGTATATTCAAAGATCTTTAATTCAGTAGGCTACTTGTAAATGTTCGTGGCCTGTAGATACACCAGTGCTTGTGTAAAGATTGATGACCCATTAAGCATGTCAGATTGAGTTTTATGGCTTTAAGCATTTATATCTCGAGTAACATATATGAGATTGGAATGAAAGTTGTCTCAAATGAAACTAGGCTTACAATGCTTGCTTTGAGAATTTCTACAGAATTTTTGATTCCTTGGAAGTTGGTCTGCCGGAGTTCCCAACTCCAATGAACAAGTCTATTTTAGAGCAGATTTCAGTATGCAGTTATTGCCTAAAATGGCATTCTAAAATTTTCAGGTACGTCGAATCATGGAATTTCGATATATTGAATTTGAATGGTATGCCGAACCAGAGCATGAACCTATGTTGAATATTTTACGAGTTGATTAATGCATATTGTAGACACTCTGATTCTGAAGTCATTTGGCAGCAGACTTGTAACACCCCGATCCCAGACACGCTACTAAATCACAGTACCAAAAGCAAAATTTCACTAATTACAGTAAAATTAAATAACCGTAACTAAGGCTCACCTTCAGGATCTCAATGTGTGGCTAGAAACTCTGACTCTTGCACCGGAACTCGACTGCATGTGGTCTGCACCTGAAAACCAAACAAGCACGTGTGAGTGATGTCTAAGTCACCTAGTACGCGTCCCAAACACACCAAACCACGAAATCTCTGCAAAACCAATAAAAACTCAGCTTTTAATTTTCAAAGATGGTTTACTTTTGAAAATCCAGTTTTAAAACACCCTTTTCTTTTCATTTAAATCACTTGGGAGTTTGGTCCCAATTCCATACTCTTTTCAAAACCCATCTTCCTTTTCCTTTCAAAACATTTGGAAATTTATTCCAAATCACATTCTTTTTCAGAAACTCATATTTTGCATTTTCTTTTAAAACATTTGGAAATCATTTTCCAAAACATGATTTTTTTTTTCTTCCAATCCTTGAGATTTCTTCCCAAAATCACACTTTCAAAATTCATATCTCTGACCAGATCCAGCCTAAAACACAATGCCTCTTAGGCTCAAAACTGAAATCATCAATACTAGCTGGTAACTGGTTAAAACATCATCATTTTCCTTTCCAGGATTTTAGCACCATTCATGAGTCCAATCCTAGTCAAGCCACATTTCTTTTCATTTTTCATTTCCACTTTTCTTTAATGATGTTACCTTGATCAGGGGTAACCAGGCACACAAGCAGTAGGCGAGGACATCATTTCCTCTACCTCCCTGCACTGCCGCGGTGAATTCCTCGTGCGGGATGCCACCGCCCTAGCCAACTGGCCTCAATTTCTTTTTCATATATGCATGGGGATACATCTTTGTCTGACGCCTCATCGGTGACCCAAACAACTAGGTACAACGACCCAGGCTCAGCCTACACCGTCGATGACCCGAACAACTAGGTTCAATAACCTAGGTTCAGCCTACACCGTCATGAGCTCGGTGACCCGAAAAACTAGGTACAACGACCCAAGCTCAGCTTACACTGTCTCAAGCTCGGCAACCACAATCGTGTCTAGCAACTGGTTTCATTGGAGCCTCATACTCCGACCACGTTGTCGACACCAACCCCCCGTGGTTCCATAACACATTATTAGTGTTCCATTTCAAAACTTTTTAAGCTTGTCTTTCAAAATCATTTCCATTTCATTTTTTTCATTGCAGGTGTAGACACCCCGATTTTGAAGTCACTTGGCAGCAGGCTCCTTCGGTTGATGCTCTGGTTGCAACCACACAAGTCCATTAGGCCCGCGCAAGCCCATTAAGCCCAATTAGACCCACATTGGCCCACTCTGACCCAATTAGACTTAAAACTAAACAAATTAAATTAAATCCACTGGAAAGCTAATTAATCAAACAAATAAA
>JAMKQA010104336.1:0-15667 GCA_024699735.1 Posidonia australis | reverse complement strand
TTTATAGTCGTTAGACACATATCGAGGCGATCCTACGGCTATAAATAGGACCCGTACAGGACTTGGAAAAGCAACCGATTGAGAATCATTGAGCTACCTTTGAGAAAAAGTTGTAATAGTGTGCATTATTTTCATTCACATTCTCCTCACGAGATCTTGTTGTGTCATTGCTGTTGTAATCAATCTTTGTGAGCGGGAAAGTTCTGAGTTCTGTATAAGGAACAAAGCAAAGGGCTCTAGCTTCTCGGGGATAGAGAAGTGGAAAGAGCAAGCTAGCGGTTGGTGGTGTAGCCAACAAGTAAGTCCGTTATTTTATTTTAATACCGGAAAAAACTCAAGAGGGTCTTGAGGAGTGGACTAGGCGGGGTTGCCGAACCACTATAAATTCTTTGTCGATACCAATTACTCTCTTCCTCTTCTTGTATGTTAGATAATTGCATAAGTAGTTAAGCTTGATTATATTTGTTAAATAGTATCCATTGTATACAATTTCTATTAAACTATAAAAAGTATTCGAAGTAATTCTAAAATTGATAATTCTCTATTCACCCCCCTTTAGAGGAGCTATTCGATCCAACAGATACGCCATCCCAACCATGTCCTCCACTGTCTGACACTGACAGCCCATCACCTTCACCCGCAGCCCTGAGTTCAAGCTGTCCAGAAACCTCAGCACCCGCTGCTCCTCAAACTCATAGGCAGGAACAAAACGTTCCAGCTAGGCAAACTCAATCTCGTATTCGAGTACCGACATCGTGCCCTACTTCCGACTCCGAAAATCTCAGTGAAGTTGCTCCTTCACATGAACGGGAAAATACTTGTCATAGAAGGCCGCCTTGAAATCCTTCCACTAAATACTAATAGTGACTGAGTCCAGGAACTTTAGCTGCCTCACAGACTTCCACCACCTATCAGCCTCACCATCTAATAGATAGGTCGTTAGTCGCACCCAATTCTCCTCTAGGCACACCATACTCTCCAGCATCTTCACCACCTTCTCCAACCATGTCTCACTCTCCTCAACGCTGACCTTGCCTTTAAACGACGGCGGACAAAGCTTCGTGAACTGGTTCAGTCACAGGTCACTCGATGACTCACTGGCACTACTCTTACTGAACGCGTGAGAGATCCCGTGTGCCAAACTTCTCAGTTCCACACGAACCGCCTTCCATCCGCCTACGTCCTCTTGGTACTCGGTCTCCTCGACAGGGGCCTTGCCATTACGATCACGAAGAGGCATCCTACCGGAGAAAGGTGAAACACCTGCACCACAGACAAAGCAACAACCAGAAAATCATGAAGAAATCTGGTGCAGACTCTACCATGCATGTAAAACCTATGGAGTCTCTAGACTGGATACCCTAGGTGTAGTGCAACCTAGTGAACCTAGAGCTCTAATACAAGATCTGTCACGCCCTGAATTTTCCACGATAATTTAAATAATTTAAACTACTGGAAAATTAAAGCCAAACAGAAGATATTAAACTACCAGAAACCTGTGTGTGCGGTTAGGAGACTTCGATCTATATGCACTACACTAAACCAACAGCATATCTGCACCTACAAACTAAAACCACAAGGAAAACGCATGAGTGATAGGAGTCACTCAGTACGCACTCCGAGAAAATCACGGAAAACAAAATTATAATTAACTTTTTCTTTAAATTCATTTCGCAAACCATTTCCTCAAAACTTCACAAACCAGGTCTACATCAGCCAAAACCACAACTGGTAGCAGTGGCAACGGGTCCGATCCGGGTTGGGTCTACCTATATCCAAACTTAGACTCATCTTATTTCTTGGGTCTGGATCTGGGTTCTAAAATTAGGACCTAGACCCATGAAAATAATGGGTCTGAGTCCAGATCTTGGGTCTAATGGGTCTTCCAACTTATTTTCATTTTTTAAAAGAAAGTAGATTTTTAATTAAATTTAAAACATTGTAAATAAATGTACTAAACAATTCTTTATCAATACACATATATCATGAATAAAATACAACTATAAATAAATTATAACATGAGCAATATCATGAATCATTGATAGTAGAACAACACATAAATAAATATATTTAACTTCAACAAATTAATTTTGTCGATGTCCATACAACAATTCTCTGTCAATGTGCATACACCACATAAATTTTAGACTTTAGAGAGAATGAGATTAAAGAGTAGAATAATATAAATTATATATATTGTGTAAATATTATACATTAGTCTTTATATTTAACTTATGGTATATTATATATAAATCGGGTTCACGAGTCCATGGGTCTGGGTATATTTAGACCCAGATCGTCCTAGTAAATGAGCAAGTCCAGTGGGTCTGGGTCCACGAGCCCAAGGGTCTCATTTTCAAGACCCAGACCCATACTTTACCGGTCCAGAATCACGGGTCCTAGGTCTAGACTCAACCCATTGCCAGTCCTAACAACTGGGGCTCTACTTGTCCAAAATCACAAGCAAAGGCCCTCAATGACCAAAACCATACACAATGAGTCGGGAAGTCCGGCGCTAGGCAACCAAACTCTGACCATAAGCAGTCCACTGAGAAGCGACATACCTTCGCACGGCATCCTCCACACACAGTGCTCAAGTGGGAGTGTTATACCTCCACGCCCGACAACACCTAGACCTCAGTGCTCACAACGACAACAGGAGTATCATACTTCCTCGTCATGTCATAAGACATCTCAACCGGTGAACTATAACCCTAGCCTTCAGACGACAGTCAAGGAGTCTCATACCTCGAGGACCCAACGCCCTTCTGCCTTAGGTATCGGCCCCCGACCTCAACTAGAGAGTCGCTCTTGACCACCCAAGAATGTCGCCACATTCCTTGGTTTCGACGACACAGTCCCACATTGTCTCGACCCGCACACCGAAAACTAAGAAAACCATTTTGCAAAACAGGCCAACTATCTCTTTGAAATCTACTTTCCAAAACCATTTTATATCTTTGGAAATTCTTTCAAAACCTCGACAAAATGGCACATCAGGTGTCCCAGGAGACCACCAATGACAGTCCATAATCCCATCTTATAGGGACAAATACAAACCAATATGGAAAATTGCTATATTAAAATGCATGCTCCAAAAAAACCCTTAAAATGCCCTGACAGACTCGCACATGTGGAGCACGCGTCTGGCCAACGCCCCTGGCACTTCCGTCTGAACACTAGCAGAGTCTGGACCAGGGGCTAGAGCCGTTGCCGAACCGGCACACATGGCCCACGCAATTGGCCCACGTCCCTAGTTTTCTGTCAGAATTCAGACGACCTGCAGCAGGGCATCCAAAAAATCGCTTGAGGTGAGGGCTTCGATTGGACCCCCCAAACAATCACCAAAAATCTCGAACAAAACATAAGACGTAGACGCTTGAGTCTACTCCAAAACCCAACAAACAAAACTGAAATCTATTCACCATGCATTAAGATACAAAATCGCAAAGGTATAAGAGTCAAAACGACCCAAATCTCAACTATTGACAAAAATATCCATAAAAACCACAATAAATTTCCAAAAAATCTAAAACATTAAATTAGCCTAGATTATATGCATCCTAGGCATTTCTACCATTTTATATGATTTCTACACATTAAATTGGAGATACGTACCTAAAATAATCGTCGGCAACCCAATGCGCCCTCCGCCAGCCACCGACCTCCACCGACGACCACAACGTCCACAGAAGCTCCCTCAACCTCTGGGACTCCTGCCACACCAACATCGAGCCTCACGGTGCCTCTGCCACTCTCACTTCTCTCTCCTTCTTTCGCCGACGAAAGGAACAAGGGAGGAAAGACAAGGGTGACGGGTGGTGAAAGGAGGAGTGGGGCTGGAGGGGAGTGAAGGGGAAGGTAAGTGGGGGAGGAGAAGTGTGCGCTCGAGGAGGAGAAAGAGGAAGAAGAAGGCAAACGTCAAGCGACGGGGGTGCACGGCATGAGCAGCTTATAAAGCCTTGCATACGAAGTAACTGAGAACGTGCTCACCTACGCACCTCGGCCACCAGCACCCTACATGAGCTCAACAACCACTACCCAACTACCAGCCACAACAAAAGGCCCACGAACGTGATCGCACAAGGACCCACACCTGGGCCCCACACGCATAGTGTTAACCACTCACAGGGACACGCCATAGAAGTCAGCCCACGAGGCTCAAATCTAAAAGCACAAATCCACACAACAGGCCTTGGAACAGTAACACCCATCCAGGAATAAATTCATTAAAATGTAAATAATTACAAAATTGAATTTATGGGTGTTACATTAAATAAAAAAATGTAACAGTACTGATACACATCTTAATCCAAGAAATCTATTTGGTTCCATAGCCAAATCCTCTAATAGTTTCTAACAAGAATGTTCAGTTGACATTATCAAAAGCGTTTTCAAAATCTAATTTTAAGATGTAACTGGGGATGTCAGCTACTTTTATGTAGTGTAAGGTCTCCTAGGCTACTAGAAAACAATCCCCAACGTATCTTCTCGAAAGAAATGCACATTGAGAATTATCAATGATATCATTAAGAATGAGAGTGAATCTAGATACCAAAGTTTTAGTAATGATTTTGTAAATACTATTTAGTTGGCTAATTGGCCAAAATCTTTAATACATTGAGCACATTCCTTCTTAGGGATCAAAGTAATGAAGGTATGATTAGTGGGTAAAAAATAATCAGGATCTCTAGAGGAATAAAAATTCTGAAATATCTCAAGAACATGAAATTTGACGATTTCTCAGAAATGTTGAAAGAATATTAAGGAGAAACCATTAGGTCCTGGAGACTTATCACTAGGTAAGTCAAATAATTTTTTTTTATCCCTTCAAGTGAGAAACCTCCTTCTAACACATTTGGATTCAGAATTTTTCTGGGTAATAGAAGATCCCAATTAAGGGATCCTACAAACATCCTAGACTTATTAAATTGCCAAGTAAAATGCCTTTCTATCTCTTTACATATTGGAATAAGAGATGATAACATATTATCACACTCGAAGGGAAGTAATGGTATTGATCCTCCTACGATATTTAACCATATTATGAAAGAAGGTCGTATTTAAATCCCATTCTTTAAGCCATTAAATTCTAGATTTTTGCTTCCAATAAATCTCTTGTTCTTGTAGTAAAAGATGATGTTCTGCTCTAAACTTCCTCTTTAGATTCCATATATCATTATGAATTATAGAAGATTTAGTTAAAGAGTCAATATGTACTATTTGAGACTCAATATAATTTAGTCTATTTTTTCTCTCCTCCCTAACAGGACCGACCCAACTCTTAATCTGTTTTTTTTAGATGTTTGACTTTGTAAGCAAAAATAGTAATGGAGGATGTAGAAGAGCATATAGAAGTGGACTTATGCCAACAATCCTCAATGAACTCATCAAATCCATCAATATAAAGCCAAGACTTATAAAATCTGAATGGAGAAGACCTCCAATTCACTAGAGTTGTATCAAGGATTATGGGAATATGATCCGATACCACTCTAGCCTTCCCAACACAGAAAGAATTAGAAACAATTTTCTGTTGTAAATATTTTTGATTTAAATTTATATTTGTCACTTGAATTAGATTTATTTCCAATGAAAGAGATGGTCTTTGTAAGTCTATAAAAGACCAGTTTGTGTAACAAAAAGGAATCTCTTTTCCCCTAGTTTGAAGTTGTTAGTTTTACTTTTCTTCTTCCTTATTTAGTAGGCTTTAAGTGATATTTTCTCTTTAGGTTTTAATTAATAAAAACCTTTCTTTTATTATACTTATGTCGTCTCTTAATGTTTCTTTAATTTTTTGCAGGTTCCTTTCCATTGTTATGTTACGTTAAATCACTTTCTACATCTAGAGCTATTGAAGTTAGACTTAAGATATGACCGTAATATTTAATTTCGTCTCATATCCTATGCTTCATGATTATTGTCTCTTTTTTATTATCTACTTTTGCAATATATTTTGATAAATCATTGTTAATCACGTATTTTCGTTGTTTATACTTAATGATTGTTGCTTAAAAATAAGAAATGTTTCATACATTTTATTATCTTGGTATATTATACTAACATATAAAAGTGTAAACTAGGTCGGCTTAGCCTGTAAATTTTATAGCCCAACCCGACACGACCTAGGGCCCATAACAAGGCCAGGCCGTAGGACAATCTAGTCAGTTTTTTTTTAAGTTGAAAAAATATTATTAAATATTTGATATATATATATATATATACACATTGGGAAAAACTACTGTCTCAAATATGACCTCTGTTGAAGTTGATGTCGAAGTCCTGAAGGCGATCAACCGTATCGTACTAGTTCTTCAAGCACACAAAGGCTTTTACAATTTTTTATAATAGTTTACATCTTCTATTGCTTAGAACTCTTTTAATTACTGAAAATGAAAGACTTCGACGCCATAGTAGATGCCAGAATTATTAGTAAATCTTTTGTTATTTTAGAAACTATAGAAAATCTAATTGCAGTAGTAGACTACTACTTTAATATATGTAAGTTATTCATTTCATGTTCACTAAAAGTAAACTTAGATTCTAAATAATTTTCTAATTTGTTATTAGTAGTTGATTTTATGTATTTTCCTTTTTTTTCATTTATTTTATTCCAAAACGAACTGCTATACTACTATTACTACTGCTACTATTTCCTTTTACAAAACTAGATGTACTAGTACTTGAACTACTTTTACTACCATAAAGTCTAACATATTTTTCAAATATTGTATGTAAGGTTCCTTATCTTTATTATTAAATTCATCTTTTTTTCAGTTTTATTCATATTACTAAAAATATCATTTAAAAGTAGCATATGATTAACAAATCTATGCTTAGGGTCTATGGCTAATGTTAAACATGCCTACAATAAAGGTTCATCTCAATAACTATTATATTTTTCTTCCATTAATTGAATAATATTTACAAAATATGAGATATGTCTATATTGTGGAAAAATGTTTATAATATTAAATAAAATAACTAAAAAAAACAGAGAACTATTAGGATAATATTAACCAGATAATTGTTGAATTGCACAATAAAATAGTTCTAAAAATTTATAAATTATGTTAGAATTATTCTAATATTCATAATTTTAAAAATAATTAGATTTTGCATTATAAGATATTGTAATTATGTTTCAATAAAGTAAACATGAATTTAAAATATCGTATGTTGAGTTCCATTTATAATAAATATCTAACTTAAGTTTTTTAGGTTTTAAACCATTTTTTGCTCATGGATATCTGAAATCTTGAAATCTTTTAGGTGATGTTTGAATAAATAAAATGGTTGATCTTATATTTTCTATATAAGGCCTAATGTAATCTATACTTCATTGTACAATTAAATTAAAAATATAATAACAACACCTATAATGTAATAAATCACCATTTAATATCAGTTTTAAATTTCTTTTTAATATATCTATTATGACATTATTGTTAGAAGTATTATCAAAAGATATTGTATCAATTTATTATATATTTTAAATTCTTTAGCAATAGTCTATAATATGTGTTGTAACTTTACCAATATGTAGATGATCAAAAACTCTAAAAGTAATCATTCTTTTTTTTTAATTTATTCTATGTCTATCCAATGTGTAGTTAGACGTAAGTAAGAAAAATTATTAGAATCATGCCCAACATTCCAAGTTAATGATAGTTTACATAATAAACTAAAAAATATTTCAATTAAAAATTCTTTATCCTTTTTAATTGTTTTATAAGTTATATTTTTAGTGGTGTTCCTAGAATGACTTTTTAATTATAGGTTTAAATAATTCTGTACATAAGTTTCATTTTTTTTTTCAGAAAATGTAAATGGCTGTTCATCATGTATTATAATTTTTTTTATAATTTCTTTAACTTCTTCTACATTATATTTCCAATTTACTATTCTACTAGAACCTATATTCAATTTACATTGTCTTAAATTAGTGATATTATCTTTATTATATGCAACCATACATTTTTAAAGATGCCTAGCTATATGACTTACATCTCCATCCCTAGGACATGTATATCTAATATTATAATAATTATAATAATACTTATTTTCAATAGTAAGATCTAAAGTTACATATTTCCAAAATTCACGAACTCTGTTTCCTTTTTTCTTGTGCTTATGGATTGTGTTTATATGGTTTAGGGTAAATCTAACTTCTGAGTTGGGATAGATTCTTAATTTGAGACGTTTTCATATGAATATGTCATTATAATTTATAAAAAATTGATAATAAAAGAAATTCTTGATCCTAAAAAGCTCAAAATCCAAAAATAAAGATATTAGAAGTTGAGAAATTGCTAGGATTAAAAGTAAAGAAAATTTGTTATTATCGATGGAGACTAGAGAGTTGGAGTCTAAAGGCTAATTTTTGGAAAGTTAAAGTGACGCTATAACGGAATTCAGAGTCTAGCAAAACTTGAATTTTTTACTTAAAATTTTGAAGAAGTTTGAGAGAATGAGAGAATTGAGAGTATTGTTGACTTGTAGTAGTGAATAAAGAGAAAAGTAGAGAGTTGTGTAAAAAATTAAAGATATGATGGGAGTATATATAGGAAAAATAGAAGAAGAAACAAGGTTAAAGAAAAAAATAGTTGTTAGGAGAACGTTGCATTCAAACAATCACCCCACTTCCAATAGTTGGTCGACTACTCAATGAGTTGTTCTTTTTTTCTTTTTTTTTTGTGCGACTAGGCCTTTAGTACCAGTACCGGTTAGGGCCAGTTCAGCCCACCCTTTTCTTGGGTAGAGTCAAGCAGGACGACCCAGGGTCAATCCTATCTGATTTACACTTCTACTAACATGTATCTTGATAGTTCATCATAGAATCATGTTTCTTTATGATTTATTCTTACTATTGACATATTAGATTTTAATATCGCATAGTAGATGTTATATCTTCATGTATTATTCTTATTTAATAATAATCCTTTATAGTTATAACTTATTGCAAAAGACGAGATAAACTAGATATTTGCATGATCCATTATGATTAAATAGATAAAAACTCTAGATGTGTATTTTACTATTGATATTCTTTTTGTGATTCAATCCATCATTATCTCTCTTAATTTTTATATTTCACCTTTCATAAATCAAAGTTTTGAAAGTCATGAGTAAATATGGGATCGACCTGAAATTACATATGTACTACATAGTACGTCATGCATTTGCAGTATTTATTACTAGATATTAAAATTCACGTCAATCATGTCTTATTACATATTAAAGCATGCCTCCCAACTCATAAATCATCTCATTCGTTGTATGTCACATTATTAAAAAACCATGTCTCATTACGTACTAAATCATGTCATTTTGTTGAAGAATCCTATCTCTTTACATATTAAATCATGTTTCAACGATCAATTATCGAAATTGAAGATTATGAAAATGTGAAGATCTATGAAAAAACAATAGAAATGAGGCAGAGATTTATAATCATACAAATAATTTTGGCATGCACATGGCAACGCAAATCTGAGTGTACACGATGAAACACATGATCTTGAAGGCTTTAATAAGGAAGGAGAAATGTGAAGTTGTTAATCTCAAATGATTTATCTATGCAACAGTGAACAAACTTGATCCTTTCGGAATCCATGCAATTTACATCTACTTAACAACCTTGATCCTTCTGAAATCCATGAATGAGAATGGTAATAAATCAAATCCAAAGGAGAAAGGAAGGGACAACCCTAGAAGAAAAACAAAGGGGAGAGGAAGGAGGGAGGAAGGAGGAAAAGGAAGGAAAAAATAAGGAACAATAATGGGAGGAGAGAAAGAAGGGACACTAAATGGAAGGAGCGTGGAGACACGGTGGTCAATGGCATGAAGGCATGATGACATGGAGGAAGGTCAAAACAGCTGTGAAGGTGGTCGATTGTTAGGATTTTTTTTTGTTGTTGTTGTAACGAGGAAACTCAGGTAGACCCACTAGCGGGCACGACGTACCCCATGCCGGCCCTAAGTGTGAGCCGTAATCAAATCTCTTCAACTTAGGACTCAGGGAACCCTCAAAGACCTAAGCTAGTGGACCTGGTTAAGAAAACCCCGAGCGGCCCCCACCCTACTAGAGGACCCAACCCATGAAAGTCAGGACAAGTGTCCAGGTAGAATAAATCCCCCGAAATACGCGAGCATGAGAACTCTAACCCGCGACAGTTAGGAATTTTATTTTGTTTTGAAAGAGCAAAAGGAGATTTATGGAAAGGATAAAATGAAAATGCAAAAAAACCAATGATCTTTTCTTGCAAATAAAAAAATAAATGGTCCTATGTTACCAATCTAACTTGTGAATGGAATTATATGATCAATCTCTCAAGTTTTTTTTAACATTATTTCAAAAATTTGTCATTATATTCTCTTTCGTTATTTTATAGTTTACGTTGAAATTTACAATAGCATGTTAGTAACAAACCTAGGAACTCACCGTGGATGTTGTTAATATATAGTTTGAATTTGAAATATTCAAGGTAAGAAGTTGAATGACTAGATATTCACATGTCATTCATGTGGCATCTTGTGGCAACAGACACACATTTGTTAAGATTTTGTGGCAACTAGTGATTATTTAGAAGTTGTACATAGGGATGCACACGATTTAGTTCGATTCGATTCTAACAAAAACCTTGAATCAAATTGTACCTATTGATTCTCACCATATTGGAACCGAACTGAATCATACATATGCTTAGAACCAAACAGAACTAAACTGTCTAAAAATCGATCTGTTCAATTCGATTCTCGGTTCTCAATGTAAATATATTATACAATGAACATCCATTGGCATTAGAAATTTGAATTTTCATGTCATTTGATAATATCTTCTAAACTATCTAAAATAGTTAACAAACACTAGTAAATATCTATAATAATCAACTCCATATAAAATAATTGTTATTTCAATATATGAAAAAGCTATTGACATATTTGAAAATGGACATTGAATATCAATTATTAACTACTACTAACATAAATTAGACAACAAAATCATTAGACAAATGGACAATGGTCATACATTAAAATTGAAAATTTTACTGGACATACATGAAAACCTAAGCTGTAAAAATGTAAAAAAATAATATATATATATATAATATTAATATTTGAATTGATTCTCGATTTGATTCGGTTAATTATATTTAAAACCAAGAATCGAACCACTAAGAACGATTTTAAAATTCGAGAATCGAACCGAACCAAATCGAACCGAACCATTTAATAAATCAAAACCAAATCGAACATCAAAATTGGTTCGACTCAGTTTAGTTAATTGATTCTAGCAGAATTGTATGCATCCCTAGCTGTACATAGGATATCTTGTTGTTGATGAGAAGCCATGCAAGCAACATCTCATGGTGAAATGAGTGATTATATCCTTATTGTTGTAGTATGAACTAAAAGTAGACTTTGGTTGAGGTTTTTTTATAAAATCAATATTTTATAATAATTAATTTAAATAAACTAAGTAGACAGTGATTTTGCTCTCCTATTCTGACCTTGAGCCGTTGGTCTGCCAGAATACAACCGCGTAAACAGAACTCCAATTAGTTTGGGCCTTGGACGCGACAAGCTAAGGGAAACCCAGTCCTGCAATATTATACGTGATTTATGGGGCCTTTCTGTATTTATTGGGCCTTGTTCCGTTAACACCGTGAAATTCACTAAATTAGAGTAACAATAGGCCCACACAAAATAATAACAAGCCCATACGACTGGTGGACAGTCTTATAAGCCGACCTTTTATTGGTCTTTATTGAGCCACCATGTTTGCCTTAGAAGTAAAAGTTGGAATCCACCCTAAACTTTTATCTTGGCCCATTGGAATAAAGTTCTAATCCACGTAAAATTTTTATCTTGCCCCATTACATTTGTAGCCAACTTTGTTATGATCCTATCACATGTGAATGGAGAGCACCAAATTAATGGCAATTCTATACCTGGAGCATTTGTTAAATGATGTGGAGACAACTACAAGCAAGAGTTGCTTCCTGTGTTCCACGTAAATTCTTCCGGGTTCATCACTTATAAAATAGCTTGTAAAAGCTAGATTCCTATTGATACTGTTCTAGTTCAAAATTCACTAAGGTTCTATTTGGAATTGTTTTTAGATGATTTTTGAGTGATTAGTTTCTTGTAAATCATGGAAAGCCAAAAAAATAGTTTCAAACAGGGTCTAGCTCCCACTTCTCACAGAAGCCATAGCTTCTAGATAACCGAAACCATGTGTAAATTCAAGGTTTTCCAGAAACTGATTGGAAAGAACTTCCAGTAGAAGTTAGATGATAAGGTATGTAATTACAATACTAGTCTTATTATTTTTGTTAAATTATTTTGAAAACGAAGAAAGAGAGAGGAGGAGGGTTTGTAAAGGGTAGATATTTATTTTAACTTCTGATAGAATCTAACTTCTACAATAGACCTTTATTCACCAAATAAGATTTTTCAAGGAAACCTAGAATCTAACTTCTACGAAAATTCTCAAAAATCAACTTCTAGAAAAAAAAACTTAGAATTTTACTTCACATTTAAGAGATTTCAAAGGAAGTCTTAAGTCCTATTCACGGTCTGAGTGAAATTTCATCTTTCTATGAAATCTAGTGTTCACAGACACTTTTAGAAGGGGTCTCCATGCCCATGTCCAATACGTTTAGGACAATGGCACAAGGACATGTCAGGACAACTTTTGGACATGACAAGGGCACATATGTAGTTTTCATGATTTTAGAAACGTCTAAGACATATTTAGGATATTTTTCATAGATGGATCCCGTAAATGGATCTTGAAAAATCTATTTCCCCAAGAATATATGACTAATAATTCTTTTTTCTCTGATCTATGATATTATTTAATGAAGAACGTGTTTAGTTTTTTTTAATTATAGATATAGATTGTCCGTGGGTTATTTTCTATGTTCTCGTTAAATTTGTATTTTCTAATAAATTCTAGAGTGTGATCATAATTTTTTAATATATGAACTTCCCTTGAATCATTTTTAATGAGAGTCAATTAATTATTACGAAAGAACCTAATTACAATCATCATATATGTATTCCAAAACAAAAGAGAAAATAATTATATAATAAAATTCATGTATCAATGGTAAATGGGGAAAACAATTCGTAGTTAATCATGTATGTTCAGATAATAGGTTGAGATTAACATATTATTTTTTATGTACTAATGTCGAGGAAAATACAATATTAAACATATATTTTGTCGAATGTAATTTTGAAAAGACGTATACTTAAATAAGAATGAAATTTTTTATATGAGATGCGAGATTGAATATGTACATAATCAAATATGTCATCGTTGAAAAACATATGATCTTTCGCAAGAGTAACATGAGATTAAATATGTATATAGTCAGATATGTTGTCGATAAAAAAATACGTGATCTAGTGTGGTTCAACAACAATATAAAGTCAGACATAAATTGAATATAATGTTGATAAACATGTCACTAAATTTTTCTAAGTGTAACTTCAAATATAATAATGATTTAATTAAGAGATTAGACATAATTTAATTGGATTAATGAAGGAAAATAAATTAAATATGATGTTAATATAAATTTTGATTTATGATGTCATATTATATCATCATGACATATTAAAAAATGTATTTGCATGAGAGCAATAAGCATATAATCATGTGTTGAATGTATGGTTTTGTATTATTAAATATTGTGTCAAATAATACACTATATAACGACGCATATAAGCACGACGTGAAATATATGAGATTTAAACATTGTGTTATTGATAAAATGTCATATTCATGAGAATTAGAAAAAATAATATTGTCCTACAGTTGATAATCTTGAAAGAGAAAGAAGGAACCTTAAGTATCAATTAGTATCTTCCTTATTACCTCTTTCTAGAAATGTAGACGAGTGCGTGTACGCGATTCAAGAACGTCATGAACTTCTTTAGACGACTTTCTGCTCTTTAGCGTTGCCTTTTGTCTATCTCTATTGCAAATATGATGGCCAGGTCTCTCTATATCCCTTTTTTGGCAAAGGAGGGCCTTTATTTATATGGAAGTTTCCTCATCCTTCTTTGAATTGGAATACTATTAAATTTAATTTCAAAGTGTTCAATTGTCGATTATCTTAGTAATATTTTTTCATATTAAAAAAATAACTCCACTTTTTTGAGTGCATGTTGTAGAATTTGGTACTACATCCACTGTTTTATTAGTAGCTCGCTACATTCATGGGACATTGTTTGGCGACCTTCCTTCTCTTTTAAAAAAATATTTCCTTTTTCAAATGCCAGTGGTGAGATGTCAACGTACCTTTTCTTGGGATTGGTGGGTCAAGCCTGCTTGCATGAGAGTGTGTCATGCAATATTGAGTCTAATTTTAACAGACTTCAATTCTTCGTGAATCTTGATCTTGGAGTTTCGTTGTTAGCGAACTTTTCTTTTGTTGGAGCGTATTGAGCTTCAAGACCCACTTGTGTGAATTTTTTTGATGTTAACATTACTATAATTATATACTTTGAAGTTGATAATATCATTTTCTATGGTTGTTATTAAATCTTTCATGCATGTTAAAATGTTGTTTTCTTGAATCATCAACTAAATATATTTATTCGAATGGAGAAAAAAATAACAATACCTACATGTATATTATATATATTTTAGGGTTCTTTGCATATATGTCCTTGTAAACTCTTTTTATTATAAGTATACTCCTGAGTACTAAGTAATAACTAATATATCCTTAAAAGCTTTGTTATGTCATGTAAACTCTTTTCCTTCCCAACTCCTTCGTCTTCTTCTCTACACCACCATCCTCAACATTGTCTCTCACTTCCAATCGTTGACGTTGCACTTTGACTTGTGTAGATATCCTATTTTGACACTCCTTATTTTTCAAAAGTCTCGTCACAACACATCATGTTGCATTCAATCTTAGTGGCCTTTTCATAGTCCAAGAACTATCTTGATGCTTATTTGCTAATCTAGGTCAAAAGATGCAAAGTTGCCAGCATCCTACGTTAGACGCTATAATAGCTGCATGTTACATATCCCAAATCAATCAAACCTTCCTTTTTTAGACTCGAATTAATTTTCTATTCTCTTGAACAAGTCTTCGTACCTTATTTAGAAGCCTTTATTAACTTATTAGATGACCCAATTGACTGCATTTGACTTGGCACTTAAATTTGATAAGTTTTTGGTCTTGGTGTGTAAGACGTTATGTCTTATGTGTTTTACATTAGACGTTGTAAATATTACATCTTGCACTTGACAGTTGGCCATCCTTTGTTTCCTTCTTTTCTTTTTTAAAATAATTTCAAATTCAAATTATTTCCATTTAAGGATCACTCTTTTAGTTGTGCATGTCTTTAATAACATTTTAATCAAACTTTATTGTCCATTAATGGAGAATTTTCCATCATTAATTGCGACAGAGCTTTTGAGTGTATAAGATACTATATCCTATGCGTATTATATTAGACGCAGGAGCATCTATGTCTTATACTTTAGTGATAGAAATTTTTAGCTATAGCTAGACTACTTATCAATTTTGGACCTCTTTCCTTTCTTAATCCATCCATGTCTCTATAAATGTTCTAAGATCTCAACCATTGGGAGGAGACGAATTTGTGTGTGGGGGGGGGGGGGGGGGGGGGGGGG
>JAMKQA010104335.1:0-10048 GCA_024699735.1 Posidonia australis | reverse complement strand
TCCTTTTATAGGGATCTATGGATGGGTAACTCATGAGAAACGAAGGGACTTGCAAACGAAAAGCCTCGAATATTCCTTGGCACATTCGTTTGCAAGGGTAACAGCCCGGAAGATGGAAGGTCTGCAGCCGCAGCCTGCGAAGTGGCTAGGCGCCTGCTTGGTGCGCTTGTGATGTGCGCCTGGTTGGTGCACCTACTTGGTGCGCCAACCCAGCTCACAGAATTTGTTAATTGGGTTCTGGCTTGCTACAGGCTCTGGGTATGGTTTAAGGGCTGATCACATCCAAAGCAACATAAGGATACTCATCTCTGGGTCACCTCAAAATCGGGGTGTCTACACAGTGATCCTCAGCCAATTTCGAGCTTTACAAAGCAATGTCACAGATCATGCATCTCTATGTTTCTTACTTGCAGTTTAGGTTATTGCATTTACATCACATATGATATAGCATACGTATTTTTGCTTTCCTTTCGTTTGCATTGTAATTATAACATGAAACATTAGCATAACCATTGCCCAATGAGGAAAATCGGAATGCCAGCCTGCTTAGGCAAAGTTTTGATCCTCCTCATATGTTACTACCTATGTGACCTAAGGAGCGAGGGAGTAACTATTTATGGGGAATTGGACGAAATGTACATATTCCCTAGGGATGATACCTCGAGAGGGAGGAAAAATGATAGGTCGTGAGTGAGTGTGAGCCAAGGAAAAAACATAGATGTCGGAGCACAAAAGAAATGAGAAGATAGAAGTTGAAAATAGAAGTTGGCTCCAATGAGAGAAGCATGCGGGACAACCCTATCTCTATAGTTCATATTGGAGAGGAGTTGAAGCATACACCTATCAAGCCCTCATTTACAAAGGGACTAGCCACCCCTTAAGTTAAACTAAAAACAGCAGCCACCCTTCAGCCTAGGTGTTCATTACCTCCAAGTAGGGATAGTGAAAGTCAGCATGCCTTTGAGGGAGTAAAAGAAAAAGGAATTATTGAAAAAAGTAGGTGTAAGGCCCTAGGAGTTTGGCATGGAGCCCGTTTTATTCCAAAAGTCTATTGATTAAGTGAAAGCCACCATAAACCCAGGGATCTAGGTAGTGCCAAGTGAGTAGAGGACATTCTAATTCCTTGTAGCAGACAATAAAAGCTTTCTTGGTGTTGAGGGCACCAATATCTTCTATAAACCATGCATAAATCTTACTTCCATTTTTTACAAGTCTTGTATAAATCACTTGGCATTCAGCATTTTTGATGACACATCTTTCGCATATTGCATCGCTTTACAGGGTGTTTGCCCATGTTCTGCCCAGGGGCATGCCAGCTACCTTTTGAGTTGCAATACTGGCAAAGAAGGGAGTTCCAACCAGGGGTATGTTAATGTTAACTGCTCTTCGGATGGAAATAGGGCTTTGACTAGGGGCATGCCAGCTGCCTTTCTAAGTCAAGAGAATCACTGGGATAGTGCTACCATTAGGAGCATATGGGCCAACACAAACTGCTTGTTACATAAAGCATAGATTCATTGCAAACACAGACCAAATCAGAATCTGAAATGACACGGTGTAAAAGCAAAATTGTCCCTTTATTGTAGTTCATCAATTGTACAGCATTTGCTCACCTGATAACAGTGGACTCTCAAGTTACAATCAGTCTACTCTTACCCTTTTTGAGCTACCAGCTCCTGTAAATGAAGTGGCATTAGGAGAAAGTTCACTTATAGGCCAGGTTTCTCAGATTTCGACCTCATACTCTACTATGCAATCCAAACCATCAGTAATGGCAAGACCATAAGATTGAATGTCGCCACGCGTCAGGCGGGCTAACTCAGAAGTGGTCACATCAGAACCAAGGATGTATCTTTTGAAGCGGTCGGGCATAGGGCTTTGCTCAATCGAATCCTAGCAAAAGCCAAATTGGCGTAGAACACGAACGGGATGGTATTCCACACCGCCCGTTAACCCTGGAAGGACAATCACTCGCGTATCACTATTGTTAAAGAAGACAGTGAAGGGCTTCACAGTCGTGAACAGAATGCACCAGATTACAGTGTCCTCTGTAAGATTTCGTAGCCTTTTGCATAGCTCGTGGACGCCAGGAAGGGTGCATGAATGATTGGTGCGACTGTAGGAGTCGAAGACAGAATGTCGAGGGCGTAGGACTTCCACCCCCATGTGGGCAGCAAGCCAAGTCTGTCAGGGAAAGGCAAAGCAAAGTTAGATAAGCACAGTAAATCATTGAAATGACATTGTTGACTTACTTGCACTAAGGCGCCGCAACCATTGAAATGCATGGAACGTTCAATGCCTGGTCCAAGCCAACATAGGTCTCTGCCATAAGAATGGGGGCATGATCAATTTGGTGAGTAATCATGGCCAACACTATCTCTGCCACCTCAATGTCAACTGTCATTCGGCCATGACTGAAGATGAGCTCCCCAAGGAGGTGTACCACAAAGCCATGAAGCCACAAGCTACCTGAGGGCACACAGTTGCTAGCAATATTGTCAAAATAATCCAGGTGCAGCATTGTAGCCGACCCATCTTTGCAGATGAGGCTTTTCACACAAGCATTTCGGGATAAGCCCGTCAACTGGCTTAAGATAGAGGCATAGCTGTCACGGCATATCAAAATGGGTGGTGACATGTACAACGACAGGCCACAGATCCATCGGGTTTCTTCCAAGGTTAAGTAAGTTCCGTCTGCCCAAAGTGGAATACATGGAAAGCGGGCTTCCAGAATCTAGTCGCAGCACATAACAAGTGTCAGTTCACCTCTACCTTGACAATGTGCAACAACGAGGAGGATATGCTCCAGACCCGCAGTTGCTCACGACCTTCAGCAGTTAATGCACCAACCTATTTTTGCAGAACATCAGAGCAGTATTTTGGTGTTACCATGGTCGAGTACCCCTGCATGGAAATTATGAGGATGGATACTAGAGCAAAGCATAGCAGGAATAATGTACAAGTCATAGCAAAAAGTCATATAGCCGAGTGGTTTCTCAAGGTGGAAAGGATCAAACAAGTCCACAAATCTAAAGAATGATAGAAATATGAGAAAATATGCAGCAAATCTGAAAATGATAGAAATCAAAGCGTATAGCTTCTTCCTATTTCAAGAAATTAAAGTGTGGTGAAGAAATTGGTGTATGTAGTCTCCTTTCCCGTTGTAGAGTATGAGGGAATATGAGAACAAAGATCAAGTGAAAGGATCCCCCTCAAAGGGGAATTTCTATGTCATATCAAAGAAAAGGAGCAAGATCACATACCATTGCAAGCCGAGAAAGAGTGTAACCGACGTCAGAAGAACAAAAGTGAAGCTTTAAGGAAGATTGAGGGCTTGAGATGGTTTTTGCAGTAGAAGAGGCGGCGTATTTCGTTGGGGAATACGAAGTAATATAGAAAAGAAAAAGGGGTCGCAGCAGAAAAGGAAGACAAGCTGGCATTTTTATAGGTGGCGCACCAACTAGGTGCACGGACCCGGCGCACCACTAGTCAGGCACTAATCGTAACCCCCTTCAAATATCAAGCTTGCCCAAATCGACGCCATTTTTCAAAACCTGCATGAAAACGTACATTTTACACACACAGATAATTACCCAAAAAGGGGGTTACATTCCAAAGACAGATTTGCATTCATGCACTTTTAAAACACAAGTTACATTGTTCACGGAGTACAAGTTGCATCATTTATACAAGGAGAGACAAGATTGAAATAAAACAACTACTCCTCGTCGAATTCCTCCTAGTCGGAACATATCTCCTGGAAACTCTTGGCTAGGAGTCGGGCCCCTTGTCAAGTAATCCGGCAAGAATACCGGACAGCAGCAACAGACTGAGAACGGGCAGAAGAACTCAGGACCCTTTGTAAAACCTCAATGTCAGAACGATCCTCCTCAGATACTTCCAAGGTGAATTCCTCACTGCTGGCCGCATTCACCTCGTTAGCTGGGTAGTCCTACTGAAAAACTCTCAAAAGAATGTCAGATTTACAATAGTTAAAGGAAAGTCAGAAAAGGTACCCGTATGATATTCCGCCACCGCAGTTCCTGCACAAATTTTGCAAATGTGTCAAGTGAATTTATGGTATAAACAAGGTGAGATTTACAAGTAAGATGAAGGCAGCATACCCATTTCCACTTGATGTCCTCATAAAAAGAGGCGAATTACTCCTCGAAGGCCTACGGGAGTAAAATAAGTGTCAGATTAAACCTTTTATATGGAGCAAATTTATTTAAGCAGAAAGTACAAGGATTTACCTTGGCCCAATCAGAGGCATACCACATCTCGCGCTGGCTATCGCACACGGTCTCCTCAAAAAGGTGGGGCTTCCCGACCAGCCTGTACCATGCTAGATAATCGGTGTAGTTGACTTCTCACAGAATATGCCTATCTTGAGATGCCACAGCTACAGCGTGCCGACTCCTAGCAGCGGCACGAGATGGGACCGGGAGATCCATGTCTGTAGGAGGAGGAACAGGGATGTAGAATTCATCCAGAAACTGATGTCTCACTCACCTTGGGAGGAAGTAAGCCGACTTCTTCATGCAATAGAATTCCACTTGCTTATCTCTCAGAATGCGGTCGAAGTTCAGAGTTACCTAGTTGAAGCCATCATATCGCAAAAATGGGTGTAAGTGTACCTATTTACAAAAGGACAGTCATAAACAATATAGGCAGATACTAAAATGCAGAAATAAAAATTTATGTAATAAAACTCACATCTTTGAGCTCTACCAAGTCTAGCAGATATCGGTAGGACTCGTAACTATAAACTCCCACAGCAGCCTGGTGGTCAGGCTCAACCCACTGACAAGAGAGGGGAAGAAACTCATCCTGGAGGCGACCAAAGCAATGCCCATGCGTGATATGCTCCATAGCTTAGTACTAGCAAAAGCAAGCAGTAGGAAAGTTAATTATCATATATTATCAAGAAAATTTTGCAAAAAAGAAAATAAATTTTCACTAATTATTACAATGAGCAGGGTACAGTCCCACATGAGACCGGCGACCCAACCTCGCTACATTGTCCAGCCTGCAAATCAACCAGGTGTAACTGGCCTCAGCCCAGTCATAATGGTCTAGGTACTCCAGGTTGGTCAGATATACTAGCCAATCAGCGTGAATGCAATAAGCAGAAGAGTCGTACAAAATCATGGCGAGCAGATCTAGCAAGAAATGCCTGAGTACGAAGTCGACCTCGTCGCTGCCTGACTCTGGGTTGGGCCAGAACTGGTCCCACTCTCGAAGCCAACCCACTGTGATCATGTGCTTCCCCCGAGGTGGCTTTGGAGGAACACGGCCCAGGTGCGCAGGAGCTAGGTGCATCCCATGGGTAGTCTCGCCAATAATCGACTCATCGCCGAAAGGAAGGCCCGTCAGCAAGGCCCACTGGTCGGGTAGCATTGTCAGCTCTTCGAACGGAAAATGGAAGGTGTGTACCTCAAATCTCCATCTCTCTGCTAAGGCTTGAAAGAAGTTGTAATATCCATGAATGGCCGGTATGCGAAGTAAACCACCAAAAGGAGTCCGGTGGAGTAAACAATCTTGTAGAAACTCAGGTAGGCGACGAAAATGGTCAAGCATGGGGGCCCAATGACACTGCATTACCCGGTTCGCATCCCCAACCTGAAACAACAATAGCAAAACAAGTGCAGGATTAGAGAAGCAGTAATGTCAAAGCCAAGACATGCTAAAAGAGGAGCAAAGATAGTTACCTCAAAGTCTGGGCCCTCACAGATGTGGTCGCCACTGAGTAATCGCCCCGCGAAGTTGCCCGACTCCTGAAAGCACATTTATTAATTGAAATGGCAAGTTTATATCACAAGCACTAGTCATTCCAAATGGGCTTACCTTGATGGGGATAGCAGGTGTCGAGCTACTAGAAGCTCGAGACCTCAAAGAGCTGCCCCGTCGCCGTGGGCGAGAACTAGAAGGTCTATCTTGGGTAAGCTGTGAGATCTCCCCCTCGGGAATTGGGTCATCCTGCAAGGAAGCAAGGGTCAAGCCTAGATTTAAATAGCAGAGTAATAAAGGATGAGCAATATATTCAAGCATAGCAAAGCTCAAGTCACAAGATAATATGTGGCATTACGAGTATTTGCTATTGGGTCCATAAAATGAGCAATATATTCAAGCATAGCAAAGCTCAAGTCACGAGATAATATGTGGCATTACAAGTATTTGCTGTTGGGTCCATAAAATGTGCAGTAAATGGCTAACTAAAACAAAAAAACATGATATGCACAAACAAAGTACATTGGCATGTGTTACAACATCTTGGCATCAACAGTTCTTTTCACAAAAGTGTAGATTAAACGAAATGCAAGCATAGCCCAATATTGCAAAATGGGGTCCATTATTAAAAGCAAGGCATGCAGTTACATGAAAGTATGGGAGTTGCGATTAATGTTGTTCTTGTGCATTGTTGTCATTGTTGTTGTTGGAGTTACAAGTGAAGTTCATCATTGTTGTTGTCAAATGGAAACATAGGCATTCATTGCTTTGCTATTAACTGGTTCACCACTGTTTGCTATTGAGCTATTATTATTTTTGCTTAAACATGGGTTGATAAATGGAAGGTTGATTCAAGGATGGAAAATGACAAAGAAAAGAAAATGGCAACTCATGAATTAGTTCATAGATCAAGTAACTTAGAATGGCACAAGTGGCATATGTATGATCAATCATATATGGATAGAACCATGGATCAAGTAACTTAGAATGGCATAGAAGGCAATATATTTGTTCAATCATATAAGGGAAGAACCATACTTTCAATCTATGTTTTTTTTTCAATCATATAAGAGTGGACGATTTTATGGTGGGGGAGACTTGAGCAACCTGCAAGACCCTAAGGAAGGCCTCTCGATGTTCCGTAGAAGTATTGACGAGATCCCAAATCGAGATATCAACCTTACCCTTCTCCAATGGAGATGTTATGACGGCAGAGGGCTGCTCCTTCCTGATCGAGAAGTAGGGACTGAGCAAGGGTCTGTCTTGGAATATTGAGGGGCTGGCTAGACAGGATGTTGGATAGGAAGCTGAGCAAGAGGCTGGACAAGATACTATACAAGATGCTGGAATGGAGGCCGGACAAGATACTAGGCAATAGGTTGGACAAGAGATTGGACAAGATTCTAGGCAAGAGGTTCAACCGGAGATTTGACAGAATTCCATGCAAGAGATTGGACAAGAGATTGGATAAGATTCTAGGCAAGAGGTTGGACCGGAGATTGGACAAGATTCTAAGCAAGAGATTAGACAAGAGATTGGATAGGATTCTAGGCAAGAGGTTGGACCGGAGATTGGATAGGATTCTAGGAAAGAGGTTGGACGAGATGAGTAGGCAAATGGGTGACCCAGAGTGCACGGTCAACGGTGCGGCGGTACGCTCTGCCTTCACGGTCAGCCGTATCATGTGAACTACTGACTCAAAACTGGCATGAATCAAATGATAAAATGAGTAGGGAAGAGCTCTCCCATAGTATGGATCAGATCAGAGGGGTCTATCACGGATGTCGTAGACCCGAAAGCAGAAAGGAAATGGATTTCTGAGGTCCCAACGCCTGATGAGTTGTTATGCACAGGTAGGGGTTGATTGACAATGTTAGGATATGCAGGGGGTGCTTGTGAACGTGGAGGTGGTGGTGTAGGTGTAGGTGTGTGCTGCCCCTTGTGTGTTGATGACAATGTCTCCATTGTCAATCAAACCCTGGATAGCATTTCGGAGAGCGTGACACTTGTTTGTCGAATGTCCACGGGTGCGATGGAATTGGCAGAACAAGTTTGTCTTATACCACCCGAGAAGTGGATCTGGTGGTGGGCGAACCTCCAGTAGCTGCAGGAATGGCTCAACTTTAGGAATGATGTCACTCAATGAATCCCCAAGTGGGGTGAAGTCGCTTTCCCTACGGCGAAGTTGCTTTTGCCGTTGTTGCTACCCTTGTTGTACCGACGCAACGAGACACGTCGGTTCAACAAGGGTGTGTGGATGTGTAATGTGTGCTGACCTGGACGCTGGTGAGGATGGAGACATGGATGTGGGTGTTGTGCCAACAACAAAGGTTCCACTGTCAATCAAAGTCTGAACGACATCCCGCAGAGTGTAGCAATTATCAGTCGAGTGCCCCGGGGCTCGGTGATAATTATAGTATTTGCTCGTGTCGTACCACAAAGGGAGTGGAGTTGGTGGGGGACGCAGACTTGGGAGTCTCAGAAGTTACACAATACGAGGAAAAAAAGCGCTCAGCGACTCACCTAGTGGAGTGTAGTCGCTTTCAACGCGGCGGCCTCGTTTCTTCTTAGGTTGCAGTCCTTGCTGAACCGATGTGATGAGATGCACCGTCTTGGCAGTGGAAGGTGTGCACCTAGTGTGCAGTGATGACGTACGTGCTGGGACCAGATCTTGATGCCGATATGGGTTCTGATTATGCTGTGTTGTGTGTGGTGTTGAGCGTGAGAGCAACAGCTACGGCACTGGTACAGCTCCGGGCGATGGACTCGAGAAATGCCGTACTTTCGCACAACTATTGGATTGGTCCTTAAGTGACTGTGATGTGTGCTGTGATAAGTGCTATTGTGGTGGAAGAGGTAAAGATAACACCCCCATCATCAGAGCAATGTGATGCCGGGACAAGGGTGCAGTGGGGAGCTGGGGTGAAGGCTGAGGCGGTGGAGTTGAAGGTGATGCCCAGAACACCGGAGTAGGCTGCTGGGGAGCCTCAGGAGCAGTGGCGCCAATAGTAGGCTGGATAGCACAGGCCATGCCCTCGATCCTTTGGGCGAGGGCCAATAGATACTTTGCTTGTGCGGCAGGAGATCCCTCAGGGACAGTGACAAGTGGCACAATCGAAGGTCCAGATGTCAAAGACAGGACAGATATGGGTTGCCCTAGAGGCAAGGAACCTGTAAGGGATGTTGCCACAGTAGGCAGAGTGCTAAGGGAGAAAGAACCCTGAGGGAGTGAGGCCTTCAGTGATACATCTGGAACCCGAGCTGGGGTCACTAAGGTAGACTCAGTGCCTGGCTCCAGACTGGCCAATGTCAATGGATGTCCTACGGGGTAGGGGACAGAACCTTCGTGATGCACGAAGGGGACAGAGTGAACAGCTGAAGAGACAGCAAGCCTAGGTGGGACTAAAAATGAAGTCCCTTTTTGAGCAACAGTGGCAGAAAGAGACTTGCTAGTGCGCTGGGCCATAGCTCATCGAGAATAGGTGAGAACCGGACTACGATGGCAAACACGGGGATGAGCTATCGTCAAAGTGACGAATAACTCGGGAAAAATGATCAGCTACGAAGCATCGCAAACAGGGAAGTCAATGCAGGAACGCTCAAGCAGTGACCTAGGAACTCACGCTCTACCTAGAAAAACGAAAACTTCTAGCGTTAAAACTAGCAATAAGATGCAGTTGTTATGGTGGCGTGAATGCACATGCATATGGATGCAACTATCATACGCTCTCTCACCAACTAAGTGTTTCCTAGAAGGTCGTTTACTCCGGGATCACACATGGGTAAATAGGTCTCCGACTTAGACTAGAAAGTAAAGGTCCCCGCTCTAAATCCTGGCCAAAGCGCAGGCAATGAACCGATGGTGCGTTGGTGGCCTCGTCTCCTGCAGTAGCATGGAGCTATACCCTCTACTAGCACCGACACGACCCTGGACAAGGGGGACAAACTAGCAACACGTCCCACGCCAAAGCCATAGAGCGGGTTACCAGAATTGTCCTTCGCAAACTGTAGGTGGACTCAGGGGAGAAGAATGCAAGCACCTATATGAATGAATCATGCATGTATGCTTTGTGCCTTTTACTTGCATTTTATTAACCAGGGGGAGAGTTCAAATTGGTTTCTAGTTTTGCCTTATTAATTGTTCTCTGAGTATGTGTGTTTTATTTTAACCAGAAGGGGGAAACAAATATGTCTCTACTCTCCTAGGCATGTCAAGTGCGAAAGGGGAAGAAAACACACAAGTAAGGCAAGCAAGCAAGCAAACAACAAACAAAAGACATGATCATGGCATGTGCAAGTGTCGTGGCATCATGATTGT
>JAMKQA010104334.1:0-13294 GCA_024699735.1 Posidonia australis | reverse complement strand
CCCCCCCCCCCCCCCCCCGACGGTCGGCTGCGGCAAAGCTCCATCACCGACGGCCGTCGTTTCTTTTTTCATTTTTTAAAAACAATTAAAACATTTATTTGAGTAAAATTCTGAAAGTTATCTTTTCTATACTTTCAGGTCCTTTTTGTATTACAAGTAGGTCCTTTCATTACATATAGGTCCTCCAGTCATTTTTCCAAAATCATTCGAATAAACTTTTAACTGAAAATATTACATTCTTCCCCCAGAACATTTAAAATAATGTTTTCTAGGGATTAAACTTTAGCAAAAGCCCTCACGTTTTCTTTTAATGCATTTTATTCAGGAAGTTTGCATAAGAGACCTTGAGCTTTCTTGAAATTTTTCTGAAAGTTCATTTTCCTGTGAAAATTGCATGAAGGTCCCTATGTTCTTTTGAAATCATCCAGAATGCTTATTTTTACTGGTTAATTTGCACTTAGGTCCCTACATTCCTCTGAAATCATCTAGGATGTTGTTTTTGCTGGTTAAATTGCACTTCAGCTCCATAAGTTTTTGAAAACTTTTCTGAAGCATGTTTTCTCGAGGTAAATTGCATTTTAACCCTCAGTCTTTACTAAAATTCTTCTAGATGCTTTATTCTGCTGGGTAATTTACAGTTTAGCCCCTGTACTTCACTGATTTTACTTTAAATGCCTGTTTTCTGTGGTAAAATGACTATTTTGCCCCTGAAACTTTCTAGAACTTTTCTGAATCATTTTTCTTGCATTTTTACCCTGAATTTCCAATGAATTGTTTTAATTGCATGTTCTAGTGGTGAAATTGCATTTTAATCCCTAGGAAACTTCATTTTGACTAGGATTGCACATGTTTGCACATTTGACCCCATATTTCTTCATAATTGCATAGATTGTGTTTTCCTATGTATTTTTGATGATTTGGGCTTCAGAACTTCAATTTTCTTCAGAATTTGGGCATTTTGCACAAAAACCCTTGGAATTTTCATATTTACACTCACACTTGCATTTTGCATATCTTTTCACATCATTCCATGCAAGTTTTCTTGCTTTTGCTTCCTTACTTTTACACACGCATTCCTAGCTTGTTTCTAGCTTGGTTTTCTCGTCGCTTCCCGGATTTTCTAGGATTTCACCTTTAGACTTGTTTTGGCTTTCCATCGCCCTGAGAGCGTACAGTAAAAGGCTTCACAAAGCCAACATTGTCCCGGAATGAGATTATTTTCCCCTTTTTGATTTTCTTGGATTTATCCCAATTTCTACTGATTTGCGAGACGCTTTTCAAGAATTTCTCGATTTTCACGATTTTCCTCATCACCCAAGGGCGTACAGTAAAGCGGCATTCTCAATGCCTACATTTGACCCTCGGATTAACTTTTCCCTTTGTTTCATTTCTTACTTTGATTTGGCATGTTTTCAGTCATATTTAGCATGAGCATATAGAATAAGCAAGCATACATCCATAGACCACTGACAATAGGGAAACCTAGAAAGACCGAGTTTTCTCGGGCGCATGGGTGTGCCTAACCCATTCCCCATGCGTAACCAGAATCCTTACCCTTTCTCTGGTCTGTATTCATTTGTGCATTGTCCATTAGGCACGGAGCACACACATACATTCTGCATCTTATTTGCTTCTCGATTTTCTTGTGTTTCTTGGTTTTCCTCGCCTTTCCATTAAAAGACTAGGTGGCAACTCCTTTCCTTATCCTTTTTTTAAGTCACTGGCCTCTACCTCCTTTTATAGGCGAGAAGAAACCCGACGACCCAAACTTCCAGCCACTCACTGCCCTAACAGAATCACTTAACAAACTTCCAACCTCCTAATTGAAGTCATAATAGCCTAAAACTAACCAACACTATCCCCTGCTGCTCCCTTGGTCGCCGATAGGGATGAACGGCGATCCAAGCTCCTCCAGCGACTCATCCAATGGCTGGGGCAGCTTGGGTGGCTCTCTAGATCGGTGGTGAGATGGACTGGAGGCTGAGCTCAGTAAGGAAGGATGACTTGAGGCTAAATCGTGAGGGACTAATGGAGATCAAGTGGGTTCAGTGGGGGAGGAAGGAAAGAAATAAGACTTATATTACTTGGGTAAAAAAATTAATAGGTGGAGATGATAATGAATATGGGGAAGGAGAAATAAAGTATGGATTGGAAGAAAAGAAATGAGTTAAATTGTTTATGGGGGCCTTCATGGGCTTTGGGGCAAAAGTGGACTCACTTGGGCTTAATGGGCCTATGTGGGCCTCCATGGACCCAAGTGGGCTTTAATGGGCCCAAATGATTTGAATGGGCCTACAATGAGTTAAATGGGCCTAAATAGGTCTTGTGCACCCTAGTGAGCTCAATTAGGGTTTAATGGGGCTATGTGGGCCTTGTGGGCCTCTATGGGCCTAATGGGCTTCAATTGGGCTTTAGTGGATTCAATTAGGGTTAGAGCTCAGCTACCACATCTCCATCTTGCAAAATTAGGAAATTTGGGTGTCTACAGTAGCCATCCGATTTTGGAAACCAGCCCATCTTGTCTTTAGGTTTGGGCAAACCGAACTGACCCTAACTTTAGAGTAGGCCTAACGGATCTACGGTATATCAAAGATACTATGCCTTCCAATCTTTATGCGTTGGGATGGCTACGTTGTGCAGTATATCAAAGCTACTACGCCCTCCAACCTTTATATGTTGGGACGGCTATGTTGTTGTTCGTATTCAGTTGATTAGGTTTTGCATTGTTGACTGTTGATAGAGACTGATTTGTACAGATGCCTCTGCCTTTATGCTTTGCTTGAACTATTTTAGCGAGATGGTACTGAGGTGAGTTGAGTTGGGCGATGCCTTATGGCTCTATAGATTTGTCACGCGCTTTCTATGAGAGTTGATCTTTACCCATCGTCAGACGATTGTATCAATTGAGGTTGCTGAGATCGCACTAGCTGTGCTGACCCAACAAATTGACATATCTTGCATCATTTTGCTATAGACCTATTGAGGCTTGGATCGGATTCTGCAATGATGCCACATTTCTACGATTGTGGAGCACTAGTGCTGGTAATAACATGTCAATTCAGCCATCATTTATGCAAATTCGCTTGCTAGTTTTCCTCATGACAGGTCTAGCTTGCTACCCACATGGGCGTGGAGAACTTGCATCCTCAGCGATCTACGTTTGATGTGTACTGTAGTAGAGGCCATGTTCAGATCATTCCTAGCATCTGTGAGTTCTATAATCGGCTAGCCAACCTTAATGATGACCAAGTGACCTGGCGTATCATTCCATCTATTCTCGAGCCCTTTGTGGTGTTCTTCAATAACACTGATATACAATTGATAATGTTTCCAGGTTTGAGTAAAGGAGTTGAGTACCATTCAGTCCACGTCCTGCGACAGTTCAGGTTTTGCCAAGATGACTTCAAGTAGAGCCCTATGCCAGAGTTCTTCCAGTCATGTCCACTAAACTCTGTTAACATGATGACTGAGCTGGCACGTTGGCTGCGTATCTGTATCCACTCTTCAGACATTGCCTTGATGGTAGGTTTTGGCTACACTCTAGGATATACGACGCAAATTCGTGAGACTTGGCCAATACGCAAGATCACCCTGGGCCTACCTTTGTTCAACGACACCAGCAATTTCAAGAGGCCTAGGACAGGCATGGATGATTGAGGATTTGATGTAGAAGTCGCTATTGGGTGTCCATTCTTTCCTTGTTGCTTAACAACCTATATTAAGACCTTTGATTGTATCTTCAAAACATGATCTAGACATCTTTATGTTCCACTATTGTTTGTTGATTCCGCTCCATGTGTATGCCATATGATTTGCTCAAGGAATTAATCAGGAAACAACTAAACTATTCTGAGAATCATCTTTAGCCCAACTGCACTGCACAGCTGCGCAACTTCCCTGTGCAACTCCACCATCTTCTTAGAAGATCAGAGGCTTTGAAGTTACTATGGATGCAGATTTGGGGGCGGATGATGTAGATGTCGTCATGTCCACTCATGTCAACACCTTTTGTTGTGTTGCCACTTGTTCTTGTGGATGGATTTTTGGAGGTGTTGATGAAGGTCGTCATTGCTCCACGTACTTTGATAGCCTTTGTGATCATCACTTGTTGATTCATCTTTGCTGACTAACAAGATGCCTTACGAGTGTGTGGTGGTTGTGATGATATGGATTCTTGATTCATTGGGTCGACGGCAAGATGATACCCAACGATGTCCGCATGCTTATGTAATATTCTTCCCTTCATAACAAACAGAAAAACAGATCTAGATTAGTTTAAATGCAGTAAATGAAGTAAAAAAAAGTAGAAAATAACATGAACAAACGAATCTAATAATAACGAGGGGGTTGTCCCCGCATGCATATGCCATAGGTTATATTGTGTCATGCAATGGATTATGTTAATAAAAAAGAAATGAATAATTGAAATGATACTCCCTTCACCCTTGTACACTTAACGGAGCACCAAAGAGTGCTTTGGCTATTGGATGAGAGATCTCTTGTGGATCTGAGATGTCAAGGGAGATTTAGACAGAGTGGGGCTATAGCTTTCTCTCTCTCACAAGATCTAGGGTTTCATTAGCTCCTTAGAACTTTTGAATGCTTCCTCGCAATCTCTTGACCTAAGGGTCAATTTATAGTATTTGGGGACTCTAGATCTCGTCAATGGCGAGTGGGAGACCAATGGCTAGGATCTAGAGCTCTTAAAATGATAGAAAATCGAGATATGAGCTCGTCACCTATATAAGAGGCGATAGAATCTCTCAATCATTGCTATCAGTGGCGACTAATCTGAAGATTCAAATTTCACTGCATGTGGTGAATCATTGCCCAAAAGGCAAGGAAATTTGTCATGTCAATTAGTCGCTTGTACATATGGCAACGAGCTACTAAAAAGACATAATTTTGAAAATCAAGATCATAAAATATTCATTACGAATCTATTATCAAATATTGACTAAATCAATCTTGAAAAATCATACTTGTAATTGAAAGATATTTTAAATTAATTTCCAAATTCAAAATCCACTTAAAATGTTAAGTAAATTGGATTTGAAAATCAAATCTTTAATAATTGCATGAAAACTCATTTAAAATCAATGATGTATTTGATTTATAATAGATTGGCAAACATTTGGATATTTTGGATTTTATCTTTATGTTTTAGCATTATCATGAATTAAATATAAGCTATAACAATGAAATGCGATAACTTATCATAAAATCTCATTTTTGGTAAAAATAAAGATAAATCTTAATTATCAAGTCATCCAAATTTATAGAATTTTCTAGAATTATTTGGCATTTATAATGATTTATACGATATGCATAGATATTTAAATACTAGAAATTATGGAAATTATAATAATTATGGTAAAAAGCATAATAATATTTATAAATATCCCAAATATTATATTAAAGCCTAGGATGATAAATTATTCAGAGAGAAAATTCTAGGATTCTTGTTACTTGTACGCACGACGATGAGACTAGTTGTCTATCAACTTGGCAACTAGTCTTGTCGCTTTTGAATTTGGCAACTAGTCTTATCACCTTTCAAGCAAATAGAATGCGAAATGCAGGGCAACCATTCAATGCAATGAATGGTCCATATGGTAGGTTAGGCCAGTGGGGTATGGGTAGTCCCTAACCATATAGCCATATTGAAATAATTGGAAAACAATACTCCCTTCATCCTCGTACGTTGTGGTGTGGATAAAGGAAGTGGAGGCATGATTGGAGCTCTAGAGGTGGGCTATGGCTCTATGAATCTAGGATTCTAACATGATTTCGGTAGGACTTCGCTAATAATTGATTTCTCTAGGCAACCTCTCTCTAAATTTGGAAAGCCTCCCCTAAAGCAAAGACCTAGGGGGTATTTATAGAGGTTGGGACGTTAGATTTCGTTGAAAACAACTAGAGAAACAAAATTTAGATATCAAATCAGAATTGAAATTTTGAAAAATGAATATTTTGAACCGATGACATATCCAGATATGTTGCCACTAGGGTTAGCAAAAGCCCTACATATCCTATTTTTCGGTGTGGAAAAATAGACAAAAACGTCTTAACAAACTAGTCACCGCTCCTTGTGGCAACGAGCTCTAGATATCTCCACGTTTAAAAATAAAATCCAAATCTGATCAAGCAAATATCTTGTAACAGAATGCGACTTGTTTCATAATTTTCAAATCTTCTCGAAATCTCTAGAATATTCTAGAAAATATTTGAATTAAAAATCAAATTTTAAATCGAAATTCAAAATCAAATTCAAATTTGAAATATAAAATCCCCAATAATTACGAAAATTATGTTAAATGTATCTTTAATAAATTCCAATCTCGTAACTAAATAAATATTTAGAAATTAAGCACATGTTGAAATTATCTTTTAAAATTATAAATAATTCTAACATTTAAAAAGTCATAGTTAATATCATATCTCATTTTAAATCATGAAAAAATTATATGATATTAATCTTGATATCACCCATTTTTCCAGAAATTTCTAGAATATTCTGGAATTGATAAAAAAATTTATGATATTAAATAATTATTCGAGCACACAGAAAATCCTAGAAATTATAATAATTATGAGAAAAATCATGATAATATTTATAAATGTCCCATATATTATATTAAAGCTCAAGATGACAAATTATGTTGAGAAAGAATTCCAAGATTCGTGTTGCCTACCGTTTTGGTGATGAGTCTAGTAGCCTATCTGATTGACAACTAGTCCTATCGCCAGTTACATAGGCAACATATTGGTCTTTTTGCATTCTGTCCCATATCTTTTATATTAAATCCATAGAAACCCCTTAAAAGTCTAGAAAATACTTAGAAATTACATGAAATCAAAAAAACACCTTCTTCAAGCTTAGAGTACTCAAATCTGCTACCAATTTTAGTAAGATGAGAGCATTAGTCTGCCACAACTAGTAACTCACACCAAAAATATTCAAGGGACTCAAGCCTACCACCAGCTTAAGCTGGTTAGCTTTGCCACAGCTAACAACCTTGAACCAAGTAAAATCAAGAATGTCTTTAAGAAAAATCATGAAACTTCTGAAAAATAAGTCAGAAATCCTCAGTCCTATGATCTGGGGCGCTTTAAAGGTTCCTATCCTAGACAACTCTGGGAAATGCGAAAATGAGATATCTATATATGCCCCCTCCTTGGATGTTATTTGGAACAAGATTGGCTCCAAGGTAAGAATGAAATTCCCATTGAGCATTTCTATAAAAAGGGAACTTGCTCTCAAACGGTTCACCACTGTTGGACCAACAAAGGAAGAAGAAAAGCGGGAACAAACTCGATTTTGGAGCTATGTGTCGTAGTCAAGTGGTTCATTTAACATTACCAGCATATTAAAGGCTCAATCATAGAGGGGTTAAGTTGGCTTCAGAGCTATGTGTCGCAACCGATGTCAAGACCCATCAACCATGGAGAGTGATGCTTCAACAGGGCAGAAACTAAGAATGGTCGTGGGGCGTAACCCAAGTGTCGACTAGGAGTGAAAAGGGGATGATCGAGGGGCAAGTACCATAGTGATCAAAAATAAAAAGGGGTTTGTGGCTTCTCATCTAAGAGCTTACTCGAATTGGAATAACAAAAGGATAAGTGGGACTTAATTGGTTCTAGGAGGAGCATAGTTCTAAGGTTTCTAACTCTCTTGAAGAACAGTGCAACGTCTGTGCTCCACTTTCAATGCATGGATCCTAAGTGCATGGATGCATGATTCAAACGAACAATAATGCAAATGCAAGGTCAACATATGATGCACTAAAAGGTCTGTGTGGCAGGTACGGGTGGTCCCTAGCCATATAGACATATGCAAGATGCAAGAATGAAATTTGTTGTGGTCAAGTGTTTTCCATCCTTAAGTGTGACCAACACTCTCGGGAAAGGATTGTCGTCCCACAACTCGATTTGGCAAGTCAAGGATTTCTATGAATAAAGAACTGGGTGAGGGATTGAACCCTTCCTTTGCCAAATCAGGGTTTTGCTTCTTGATTAAAGTTGTGTCTGTGTACACGGTTGGGACACCAAAGGCAGAAGCTCATTACTTGATGCAATGCACAACTGGGACATTAACGCGCATGGCGGGACTTGATGCAGCTACGTGGTGAGACAGATGTGATGCACACAATGGGATTTGATGCAGCCTTATGATGGGACTTGATGTACTTACACCTAGTGGTACCTGCACACTCAATAGCATGTTAGTAATCAAAGGGTATACCTTTCCCTTCTTCAAAAGAGTTGGCTAGGAAAGATACTATAGTCCTATCCTTTACTCCCCCGTGCTTAAGATTAGGTGGATAGCATCAATCTTAGCCTCTGATGAGATGGAAAATCAGAGCCCATTCGACGCCGATTGTGAGTCATTCGTGGATACTCTAAAATCATCGTGGGGCATTGTCATTGTGGTGAAAATGCACCCAAGCCGTGAAAGAACTCTTGGGTAGGATGCTAGTTTCCATACTTACTAGGTTTTCACTTATAGGTAAGGTGGATGGCACTACTTATTATTTGTTTTTAGGTTTTTCTGGTTTTTTTTTATTTTTTGATTTTATTTTTTTTTTGATTTTTTTGTATTTTTAGATTTTTTTTTTGGATTTTTGGATTTTCAATTTTTTTTTTTTGATTGATTAATGATGAGTGTAGTCGTAGCCTTCCTTCTCATACATTTAGCGTTGCTACTGAGTATTATCCAATGTGAGAGAGCTTTCCCTTTTGTCATGCCGTAATCTATTAGAGACTATGTTGCACAACTAGGCCTTCATAGTTTGCTACTCCTTTAACCTATTTTGTCTTTGAATGCTTAGGGTGGCTTCTCCTTTTCCTATGTGTGTGCAAAAGGTTATGGGAGGTTCAAGGTTTGGTAAGCTCTTGAGATTGTCTTTAGTTTTTGATGCCGCTTGTCGATGGTTGATCCTAATGTACATTTATTTCCCTAAGGCTTTTTCTTTTGTTCCCAGACAGCTTCTTTGCTACCATCTTGTCCCTCACTTTTTTCTTTTGGTCAATTGGGTAGCTTCTTTACTACAATCTTTTCAGCTCTTTTCCTTTTTTCATTTCTTTTCTTGGCTTTGGCAGGTGTCTACCTATCATTACTCACTGAGGTTTACGCTATGATAGCACACTCATTGAGCGTTAGTGGTCTCACACTCGTTTTAATTGTTCGATTAATAGATATTGGTTACTGATGGGACTGAAACACTTCCTTTATTTTTAGACTCTCTCCTCTCTTTATGCGCCTTTTAAGTTTGGCTCATTCGATAGTGCACATCGATCATTGCCTTTCGGACTTACGCTAGGACACGATGCTAGGGACGACGATCGACTTTTAGGATCTGCCTTAGCTCCAAGATTGCCTTACTCTTATCTCCCCGTGCAATGTATGTGAGGGCATAGGACAAAGTGTAGGTCACCCGAATATCTATTTCTTGTAGGCTTTGAGAGTGACCATCTTTTCTGCTCAGTATTAGGCCCTAGGACTCTTTTGATTGTTGACAGACTGATCAAGGGTAGTACTTCTAGAGTACATGTAACTTCCACGATCTGAGGAGGTCTCCAGGTCATCCAACCATCGAGTGGACCTTCCCTGGGTGTTACAGTCTCTGCTTAAGGAAGAAAACCCTAGATAATTGGTTGGAAGCTTTGCCTAACATTCCAAGGTGTTGGGTGTATGACTCACACTCATTAATCATCTTTATTGTTACCGTGTTTTATTGCAGCTTCAACCTAGTCTAGTATGCAGAATAACAAAGACAAATAAAGGAAAATATTCAGAAAAGAAAGGAAATTAATGTCTTATGTACAAGTTTTTGAAAGATAAAATGACATTGCCCCTAGTTGGGCTTCGTCGAACTATGCAATGCCTTTCCCAGATGGAGGGCCATAGCTACAAGGTGGTTGCAGAAGCCTACCCTTGGTGTTGAGCTTTCAGATGTTTGGGTTGGCACATCTTTGTGTTTCTTCTTCGGTTTACACCCAGTGTTCGCCTTGTAAGGATCCCGATTGGATTGATCTTGACTAAGTTCCTCTGATACAGAGTGTGGAGTTGTTAATGGTGCATTCTTTAGTTTTTCTTTTGGTTTGCACCCGGTTCTAGCCTTGTCAGGTTCACGGTTGGACTGGTCTTGACTTGGTTCCTCTGATGTGCACATGGTGGCTGGTGTCCCTACGAAAGCTGCATTAGGCCTCTGTCTACATTTTAGGTGCATCTATGGAGGCTGCCCTGGCTGATGCATTCACGGATGCCCATGGCGGGCTCCACTGCTTTCTTTGTTGTACTTGGAGGCTTGGGATGGGCTCCATTCCTACTTGAGGTGCGGTTGTTGGCGTCTCCCCAGTTGACGTGCTCATAGATGCCCCTAGTGGGCTCCTCAATTCTTTTTGCAGGATTGGGAGGCTTGGGAGGAGGATCTAATCTAGCATGAGCTGATTGCAGGCTTAGATAGAAAGAGGAAATTGTAGCCTCTACTCTGTACCAGTTTGAGTCGTTGTATTCATCAAAGATTGGTTACACAACTTCTCCCATCCTGTCCTAGATCATTCGGTCCTTCTTCATACCAAGGGTCGAAGCTGTACCAGTCCTTAGGAGGTGACTTAGATGACACTCATGCGTACTTGTTTGATTTTCAGATGCAGATCGTGTGTAGTCGAGTTTCGATGACGAAGTCAGAGCCTCTAGCCGCACATTGTTTCCTGGAGGTGAGCCTTAGTTACAGTTATTTAATTTTACTGTAATTAGTGTAATTTTTGCATATGATACTATGATTTAGGTAACGTGCCCAGGTTCGGGGAGTTACATGATCGATGCATGCCGACTAGACTGGTGAAGGGCCACGCGAATGCCGATGACAAACAAGGCTTGCAGATATACTCGACGAGATTAGTTGGCTGTTATGAGCAACTATTTCAATAGACGATTGCAGTTAATGGATTCTGTTGGCAAAAATCATCAACGTGGGGCCCAAATCCAAACAATTACAACCAATTCCTTGTTTCTTAATTTAGTTTTCCTATGACTTCTTAGTCTTTGTTTGATTTCCAAAGTTAGACTTATTCCTTCCTATCCACTCATCTCCTCGGGATGAGAATTGATTGGCGTAATTTGCCTACATTGCCTTCCCTAAATCTGATTCACCACTTTTCACATTGTTTCACATTTTTCATGGTTTTTCACAGTTTTGTTTTGTGTTGGATTTCTATCGCCCAAGGGTGTACATTACTCGATATGTAAATGCCTACATTGACTCATCGAAGATTATTTCCTTTTTTCACTTTCACAAGCATTTGATATTTTCCACTGTTTTTCACTGATTTTCTCTCCAGATGACTCTAGTTTACTTGATTTTCCCCATCGCCTAAGGCATACATTAAGCAACATTCTCAATGCCAACATTGTCTCTCGGATTATTTTTCTTTACTTTCTTCTTTATTTTCTCCTGGAGTTTTCACATCAGATCCACACATTCATATTAGGTATATGCATTAAAAGTAGACAAGCATGTACACACTTAGTTCATGAGCAAGCGGTTAGCCTTGAAAGACCGATTTCTTAGGCATGTGGGGGTGCCTAACACCTTCCCCACACGTAACAAGAATCATTATCCTTTCTCTAGCCCACGGTGACTTGCGTGCTATACCCATTAGGTATAGAGCACACATGTATTCATTTGCATTGTTTTCTTTGCATTTTATCGCCCTCTATTTTCCTTGTCTTTTCGTTAAAAGATTAGATGGCGATTTTTTTTCCTTATCCTTTTCTTTTCCTTTGTTTGGTGTTTTCGAGTCGAGTCTCCTTCCTTAGATTCACCATCCTTGCCGTGACCATATCCGGATTCTTCGTGTGCTTCCATGCACGAGGAGTCATGTAGGTTCCACTAGCATGATCACAATGCTTCAGAGACTCAGCAAGCAAGCGTCATTTATCGCCTCGGCCAGCATAAGCATTAATAAGTCTAGTGGTCCAGAGTGCCTTATAGTTGCAATCTGACCCCCTGCTTCCTTTTCTTTCTTTTCATCTCTTTCTGCTTTCATCAGCCCGTTGAGTTTGGTGGTCTGTGATGATCAACATATTTGTTTTTTGCCAATCCTTGGCGTAGCATTGCATGTTAGCTCTAAGACTTTTACACACCCTCGGCTGGTATTCGGCATCTCTTGTGACAGCTTAGCTTGATAACAAGGGCATCTGCTTCTACCCTAGTATCTCTTGATTTGTCCTCCATTTCCATCTTGTATTGTCCTTTCCTTGATATTGGGGGGCATTTTGGCTACCCTTCGTATCATTCTCCTCCACACTTTGGGCAGGTAACCCTAACTACTTAGTCAACATCCATTAATTGTCAGTGCTTTCTGCTTGGCAAGTCTTATCTTGTCATGCTCTATTGCACTCATCTCCCTCTCGATACTAGGGGCATTATAGCTGCCCTTTCAGTGTCGTCTCATCTACATCTGGTCTAGCTCCCCAAACTACCATGGGATTGTCTTGGGGCCTCTACCACCCCTTTGGGTGTGGTACTCCAGTTTGCTCTCTACATCTGGTCGTAGGTCTATGGATTTGTCACTGCCCTCTCTTGACTGGTAGGCTCACTAGCCTATCATCTCCTTCGTGCTCCATCTTCCAACAAGCAATTCTCAGACTCACCATGTCCTTCCTTGGGCTGATACCTCTAACTATTTGGTCGGTAAGCTCGTTAGACTTGCCACGCCCCTCTCCTCCTTGGGCTGATAACCCGAACTATCCAATGATGAGTCTGTCAACTTATCATGCCCCTTTCATTGGTTGGTGGGCCTATGAGCCTTGTTTGATGCCCCTCCTTGTGCAAGTTTCAAGGTCTACCATGTCTCTTCTAGGTTGATTACCCCTTAACTTGTCGGTCGACGTCGCATTAGTACATGTCATTGCATCTCACCGCATACCACTGCATGCCTTTAGATAAGCATGGCATATTGCATCCCATTACACCTCACTGCATACCACTACATGTTATTATATAGGTATTGCATTTCATCGCTTCACATTGCATTAGCATGGCATCAACCCAGCAGTGACACCCTTATAGCATCATAGCATTATGTCCTAGTTCTGCATCATTGCATCTGGCACTACGTGTTCAGTGCACCACCTATAGCATTATGTGCTAGTGACTTGTTGTAACCATGCCGGCGAGATGATTCCGCAAACGAATGCGAAATCGGTCGGCAAAATCACGTCGAAAAAGCAAAATAAAACGGAGTCGCCACCTAATCTATTATGGAAGACAAGGAAAACCATACA
>JAMKQA010104324.1:0-10458 GCA_024699735.1 Posidonia australis | reverse complement strand
AGCAAATGTGTAAAAGAAAGAGCAACAATGAGGGCATGAAAACAAGCATGCAAAACAAAGGCACCACAAGTAAAGATGGCAAAAGCATGGCATGGCAAGTATGCAAGATAAAAAAGCCAAGGAGAAATCAAAACTGAAGCTAGGATCTGGTTATCCCCAGCGGAGTCGCCAGTTCTGTAACCATGCCGGCGAGGAGATTCCGCAAAAGAATTGTGAAATCGGTCAGCAAAATCACGTTGAAAAAAGCAAAACAAAGGAGTCGCTAGTACATCTTCTTTTCCTTCATTGTGGAAGATGGCTACTTGTGGTAGTGGCTCTAGTGGAGTGGGCCTCTAGAGTACTCCTGGGTAATGAGCTAGGATGCTGACCATTGCTCCTTCATATTTGAATTTTAGTAGTTGGTGCATAGAGGATGCAACTACCCCTACTTCTGCCAGCCATGATCTCCCCAAGATGAGTGGCTCTAGAGCATCTTTTTCTAGCACAATCACAGTGGTGGTGCTTGCCAGTGGATCCACTGTAATTTCCATCCATATCATGCCTAGGGTCAACCTCCAACTCTGATCATAGACGGTGTACATGAATGGACTTTTGTCTATCGTGTTTTCATTGATCCCCAGGTACTGGAGTGTGGACCAAGGCCAAGGGACTTTTCATTTCAAATCCATCTTGAGGATCATCCACGGCGATGAAGTTAAATTGGTCAAGGAATTCAAGATCTTCAATTACTATCTCTTTGTCTTCTACCACTATTTCTTAATGTTCTACAGCTTCTTCCTCATTCTCTACATCATTGTCCCAACTGTCGTCCGACTTTGTTTCCCATTCCTCTTCATGTCACTAAGGGTTTTGTTGCTACTTGGAGATCATAGGCCATATAGATTTCAATATCCCTAAACGCCATAACTTTGTGATTGGGGAGGGGGTTGTTATGGATTTGCTGTTGCCACCCCTCTTGCTGCCTCTACCTGGCTCTGTCCACCAGCACATCCCATTCGAACACATCCACTTCCATCATGTCGTAGACCATGTCTCTAAAGTTCCAACAGTCATCAATGTTGTGACGATGCCTTCTATGAAAAGGGTAGAATTTAGTTTGGTCATAATTCAAAGCATCTGGCATGGTGGGAGGGAGGTCGATTGCTTTGGCCTCCATCTATTCTATGAGCATGTGTGCTAGTGAGACTAGGAGTGGTGGATAATGGCTTCGCTTAGATCCTTTGGCTTGTGCTGACTAGGGAGAGGGTACGTTATGGTAGTTGCTCCTGTCCCCATTATTGTTGGTGTTCCTTGAAGGATTATTGTTGGGACTGCCCCTATTCCATTACTATTGGGGTTGGCTCCATTGTTGTCGAGATTGATTCCACTATTGTTGCTAGGGACGATTCCACTATTGCTACTAAGGATGGCCCCATAATTGTTGTTGAGGATGACGCCATCGCTATTACGGGTGTCCCCATAGTGGTTGTATGTTGTTCCGGCAAGGCTCTAGGTAGTGTTCTTGATAGCAATTGCTCTTTGCTCTTGTGGTTTTAGCGTGGTGTTGATTCTGCTCACTGAGCTAGTTACACCTTCCACCACTTGTGCTTTTCTTGCTTTCTTTGGCTCATCAATGAACTCATACAAGTTTTCCTTGACAGAAGTGGCCACCTTATAAAGGGTTGCTACAATGGGGCAATATGCATTCACTAGCCCCTTCTTCATAGGTCTAGTCGTGTTGGCTATGAGGGTTTGAAAGACCTGTCTTTCAAGGATGGTCAGACAGGACCTGGCCACCATCTCTCACCATTTATTGGTGAAGGTTACCCAACCATCGCCCTGTCTCATGACTTCTTTACTTAAGTCATGGAAAGTAGGCTTTGGGACGATCTTATGTTGGTATTTTGTGAGGAAGCACTCTCTTATCGTGTCAAAGCTGGAGAGGTCTTCCTTGGAGAGGGTAAGGAACCAATTTATGGGCTCGCCCTCTAAAGAATAGAAAAAAAAAAGATGTATAATTAGCCCCAAGTCATAAAAGTAAGGGGCAGACTCCATTTGGAACCTAATAATATGACTATGTGGATTGGTGGTTCCATCGAATTTTGGAGTCTTGGGGTACTTGAAACCTGGAGGACGTCTAAAAGGAGGGAAGTGGCTCATATCAAAATTTGTTGGAGCCTATGTGTGTACCCCCAATGCATTTAACATTTTTCTCATCTCTTCTAGATTGTTCATCCTAGCTAATGGGGTTGGGATGTTTGAGTTGGATGCTTGCTACTAGTAGAATGGCTGTTGATAGCTGTCGATGATCTGTTGGGGTGTGTCTAACTCATGTTGCAAGGGAGGTGCTTGGTGAGGATGATATCTTGGCAATGGCTGGTTGCCAACTGCTTGGTGCTCGAAGAGTGGATTAACTCGCTCTTGGTACTCGCCATGTTTAAATTGAAATTGACCTTGAAACAAGGGATTATTCCTTGTCTTGAAACTTCCGTCAAGCGTATTACCTTCCCTTTGATGGTTTGTGTCTAGAGGTGGGATATCATGCTACCCCTGGTGTAGGTCTTCAAAGATGTGGTTTACAGCAAGCCTTCGTTGTCCTTCATCAAAGGAAGGGTGGCTCTTGGTGATGAGTCTTGGATTGTTGGGATGCCCCTGTTGGGTCAGGTGCATCATTGTTTAGAAATTTGTACATGGCCCTGTACTGGATTGAGTCAGGAGTGCTTCTTCAGTGATGGGGTGATAGATGACATGGGTTGGTTCCTCTCCTAACATGCTTGTCATCTCTGATCCATCTCTGTCCATACACAGCTATTCAGCTTCAAAAATTTGATTCATCTTGGTAGCTTGATGGAGTGTGTGCTTCTTAGAAGTGTAGGAAGCTCCAAGTTAGGTGTTTAATATAGAACGCTTCAAATAGGGCGTTCAATGTAAAATACTAGCAAAAACACTATTCAATTTCAACAATCCAAGCTTTGATTTTCTTTTCCTTTCTCTTTTCTCTTTCCTTTTTTCCTCTCTTTTTTTTTCTTTTTCCTCTTTTTCTCTCTTTTTTTTCTTCTTTTTTTTCTTGTTTTAGAAAGAATTACAAAGATTACAAGGATTACAAAAAGTTTGTTGGCTAATACAAGTCTCTAAAAGAGAAATGAAATTACAAATGACCTGTTATATATTCTTTTCAAATACTATCTGTAACACCCGTAAAATTCATTTTGTAATTATTTACATTTTATGAATTTTTTTCCTAGACGGGTGTTACTGTTCCGAGGTTCGTTGTGTGGTTTTGTGCCTTTGGGCTTGGGCCTCATGGGCGGGCTTCTTTTTACATGTCCTTGTGCGTGGTTAGTACTATGCATTGTGACACTATGCGTGTGGGGCCCGGGTGTGGGTCTGTGTGGGGCCCAGGTGTGGGGTCCACGTGGGGCCTGAGTTCGTGGTCGTTGGTTGTGGCTGGTAGTTGGGAGGAGTGGTTGGTTGCTCGTGCGGTGTGCCGGTGGCTGAGACGTGCAGGTGAGCACACTCCAGTTACTACGGGCACAGGCTTTATAAGCTGCACCGCACTCCTTCGCCGCTCTTCACCGTCTCCTCCTTCTTTCTTCTTCTTTCCTTCTCCTCCTCAAATGCGTTTCCCTTCTTCCCCACCTCTCCTTTCCTTCCTCTGCACTCTTCCTCCTCCACCCTCTTCTCCTTTTCCCCCTTCTCCTTCCACTCAACTCCCCTATTTTCCCCTGCATCACGTGTTGAGAGAGAGAGAGAGAGATTGAGGGAGAGAAGCTGAGGGCTATGGTGGCTCGTGGTGGTGTGTGGAGCTTGCGTGGAGCGCTCCCGTGGCCGTGATTGCACCAGAGTTCACCGGAGTCGGCCAGAGATCGTCGGAGCTCACTTTGAGTAATGCACCTCCACCTCATGTAATAGAGAGCATGTGAATGGTAGAAATCGATAGGATTGCATGAAATCTAGGTAAATTTACTTTCCTAGAATTTATTGTGATTTTATGAGAATTTATGGGCATTTATGGTAGTTGGTGTGTTTTGGGTCATTTTGACCCTTCTGCCTTTGTAATTTTATATCTTGATCCATGGTGGATGGATTTTAGTTTTGCTTGTTGGGATTTGGAGTAGACTCAAGGGTCTACATCTTATGTTTTATGCAAAATGTTTGGTGCTTGTTTAGGGGGTTCGATCTAAGGACCCAGTTGGGGCGATTTTGGACTGTAGGGTTTGGGTCGTTTTCTATTTTTCGCAGAATTTAGCATACTGAACCATTTCGGTATGCCGTTTTTCTATCAGATTAGGTCCTCTGGTCGAAATTCGGTCATTCGATTTTGGACGGTCGTCCAAATCAAGAGATTTCGGTCGACCGAACTAGTTTCGATATACCGATTTTGGCCTGAGTGTTGACCGTTGACCTAATTCGGTCGACCGATCCAAATCGGTCTACCAAACCAAGGTTTTTCAACATACCGAACCTATTTTCGACATGGCAAATCAGGGCCCAAATGAGTTAATAAAATGTGCTTTCCGAGGACTTTCTTGATTGCAGTGTTTTGTCTCATTGAGAGGGATTGTGGGCCATCCGTGGTGGTCCCTGGGACCCCTGATGCGCCGTTTTGCCGAGGTTTTGGAAGAGTTTTCAAAGATAAGAAAATGGTTTTGGAAATGGATTTCAAGGAAATAGTTGGCCTGTTTTGGAAAATGTTTTCCTGGTTTTCTGTATGCGGACCGAGACAGTGTGGAACAGTGTCGTCGGGACCAGGGAATGTGACGACATTCTCAGGTGGTCGGGTGCGACTCCCTGGTTGAGGTTGGGGGCCGAGATACCTGAGGCTGAGGGACATCGGGTCTTAGAGGTATGAGACTCCTTGACTATCGTCTCAAGGCTAGGGCTGTGGTCCACGGGTTGAGGTGTCTTGTGGCATGACGGGGAGGTATGATACTCCTATTGTCGCTGTGAGCACTAAGGCTCGGGTGTCGTCGGGTGTGGAGGTATGACACTTCCTCCTGAGCACCGTGTGTGGAGGACGCCGTGAGGAGGCGTACCCTGTGGTGGCCAGTGCGGGTGAGACACGTGCCCCGTAGCTGGTAACATCCTGAGAGACAGGAAAACCGTCCCAGGGAGGGGTTGGCTTTGTGAGGGTTCTCCAGGTGGGAGAATCGCAGGACAACGCGACTCCTACACAGGGTGGCACGTTGTGGCAGTGCAGACGCCGTTGGTTGCTCTTTGGTGGACTGCTTGTGGCCAAAGATTGGTTGCCTGGCGCCGGGCTTCCCGACTCACTGTGTGTGGTTTTGGCCATTGAGGGCCTTTGCTTGTAGCTTTGGGCTTGTAGCACCTCGGTTGCGATTTTGGCCGGTGTGGGCCTGTTTGTGAGGTTTTGAGAAAATAGTTTGTAAAATGAATTTAAAAGGAAAATTAATTATAGATTTGTTTTCCATGGTTTTCCTTAGGGTGTGTATTGGGTGACTTCTATCACTAATACGTTTTTCTCATGTTTTTGGTTTGCAGGTGCAGGCATGCAGAGAGTTAGCGTAGTGCATATAGTCTGGAGTCTCCTAGCCGCACACACAGCTGGTAGTTAGATATTTACTGTTTAGCTTTAATTTTCCCATAATTTAGTTGTTTTAAATTATTGTGGAAAATTTGGGGCGTGACACTATCCCTGTGGCTCTTATCATCTAACATGAAACACACATAAATCAATAAGAAAAAATCACCCAAATGTGTTGAACGCTAGTTTTCTATCATTCGATGTAGGACGGCTATTTTCCGACATTCAACACCTTATTTCAAGCAACTGCACAAAAACACTTTTAAGACAATGATTAAGGGTTTGATTTTTATCGTTTTCTCTTTGATTTAGTGTTTAACACTTGTATTGCTCTCTAGGTGCCTAGGTTTAGGTATGGCCTCTTCTAGTGGTTATCTATGACTTCTCACACAAAAGGACAAAATTTTACTTTTGGGTATTGCCTCCTTACCTCAACTCCTGAGGGTCTTTGGGGGAGCCTAGACACATTTAGATCCCTACCTCGTAGAGGTAGAGTTCGGTATACTCAAGATTAGTCGGGTGACTCGCATATCAAACAAACAAACCAAAGCAAACCACAGAAGGAGGGAGCGAGAATGCAATTCTTAGCTTAGGATTCTAATTTCTTTTTGCAAGGATCAAAGGAGGAAAAAGTGATTCTTGCAAAAAACAAATGACAACAAAACCAGCTCTCCCAAATTGTCTGCAACAAGGGTGCTTAGAATTTAGGTAATTATTTACGTAACCCAAGCTAAGACTCAAAAAGAAAAATTCCTATAAGGGCCAAATCAAGTCACAAAGAAATCAATTTATTTTTTTTGAAAAGCACCTAAATATGGCTCTGGTCCCTTCGACTAAGCCAATCACCTCACACCTCAATCTTTAAGCCAGTTATAAAAGGAAAATAAAAGAAAATTTGAAAACAACAGGGGATTCTATCTAGAACTGTTGAACACTAGAATTGAGGTGTTCAATGTTGAATGCCTAGATGAAGGCGTTTAACATTCTGACAGGAATTTTCAAGAAAACTGGCCTTTTTTATTCAACCACCCCTACTCTAGAGAATCATAAACTAAAGGAGGTGTGATTGCATGTAATTCTAATCATACGAAAGCCAAAGCAAATAGGAGATCATAGTGCCTCAAAACACTATGAGGAATTTTGCCACGATCTTGAAAATCTGCGAAAAGAAAATAAAATCGCAAGGGAAAAGAAAAGAAGAAGAAAGAAGAGGGATTACTCACCTAGCACGGGGGCACTTTTAGCCATCTCATTGTGATCACCAGCTTGTGGATACAGGATTTTGGAGAAAGTGGGATGTCACTCTAGGATTTTAACGCCTTTCGCCACTTTGCTCATGTCCCTTGCTTTTTTGTGTCTGACTCCTTCCCTCCATGTAGGTTGAAGACAATGTGATCGCCACTCTCGATTCGCTTTCGTTGGCCCTCGAGACACCTAGGAAGATGTGGATGCTATGGGTTCTGCTACTTTGGGAACAACACCAGTGTTGTTTAAAGGTTCCCGAGTTGGTGAGTTTCTTCTTCTTTGTCTTTCCCTTGAAAAACAAAGTCAAAAATCACATGGATCAGTAAGGTATAATAAACAACTCTAAATGGATCAAAATCAACATAAAGAGAAACAAGAGAAGAAACTTACTCGAGGGATTTTATCCCCCCAGTTGCAACTAATTATGAAATGCCTAGCTATGATGATGAAAATGAAAAGTTGTGTGAAAATACTAGAAAGAAATAACCCCCTTATAGAATACAAAGTATTGATGTGACGTAATGGGAGTCGGGGCTTGCAAAAGACTTAGAATTTTTTCTGCTCTCTCTCTCTCTCTCAGGATAATTTCTGGATGTCCCACAATAATTTTCCCCTTTTCTGGATAATCTCTTTGTATTTTTGGATAATCTTTTCCTCTCCCCTCTGGCTGGGAGGAGTGTAAACCTATTTATAGGTGAGTGGAATTGTCTCTAAATGGTAAGCCTTATAGAAAAGGAAGCTTTAGCAAAAAAAATTCATTTTTATGGTATTAAACACCCAAAAGAAGGCATTCTACGTAGAACACCCATATTAGACCATTCTACATACGTAGAACACCAGAAATCAAGCGTTCAACATCCTTTCGATGTAACTACCAACTTAGAGTGGTTAACCATCGATTAATGGCTGATTGAGGCTTGATTAGGTTCTAATTAAGTCAAGACAAGATTGACAGACATCTAAGAATGGTAACAATTCAAAATTCAAACTCTTCCATTTAAGAAAAGTTATTGACGTGGAATGCCTGAATTGTCAGGTGTAAAACACTCAAAACTAGGCATTCTATGTAGAACGCCCAAAGCTAGCCATTTTACACTCCTAGGTGGCTAACCTGCCAAATTTGGATAAAAGATCATTTGGGCAGAGATTGCTGAAATCATGGGACATTGATGATCACTATCACAAGCAAGAAACGACATTGATTTCAAATGTCATCCAAAAAAGGTAGGTGGGCTGAAAAGGCAAGAACTGGACTGTGGGTTATAAAACGCCTTGTTCAAGACATTCAACATAAAATGCCCATATCTAGTCATTCAACATTAAACACTACCATTTGGGCATTCTATACCCTAGAATAGTTGATTAGCCCCTAAGCTAGAGAGATGAAGCTCTAAGGTGGGGGTAGGTTATGCAGTTGTTCAAAAGAGGATTGGGGAGTGACAAAATGGGATATCTACAAGATTAATACCCATTTGTGTGTAATCTGGACAAGTTGGAACTTGATTACTAGTCATTGTCTGAATATTTGTTGGTAATTATAGTGAATTCATGGCAGTTTCCTTGGTTGTGTTCGTGGTTTCTCTGTGGTTCTCTGTATTGAGTGGTATTTTGACATTTTGCGATCCGTGTGTATGTGGATCCTAGGAAGGATGTAATGACAAGTATGCACAGTGAAATGCATAGTCAACATGCCACCTCCATGTCCCATGCCCTACCACACTGCCAACCCGTGTTTTTAGGTGGCGATCAATGGTGGGCCGACGATAAAAAGGAGGCGAAGGGTGTTAGGATGAGGGGAAGAGTGAGGGAGAGAAAGGGAGGACTTGAGGGCAAGGAAGAGAGGGAGAAAGTGTCTGTAACTGTGTGAGGCTGCCGAAGAAGAAAGGGGTAGGAACCAAAGGAAGAAAGAGAAGGCTTGCCGACATTGTGTACACAACCCATCTCTCTCCTTTTTCATTCCAAACATGCAAACTTGATAAAAATGCATGGATTAGCTTGCTTTTGTTGTATGGTAATAAATTCATAATTTTCTAAGATTTATGAAAGATTTTATAGAGGATTTTCCTTAAATTTTACTATTTGTAGACACCTCAATTTTGAGGCAGCTCGTTGATGGATCCAGTGGCGATGAAGTCAGATCTTGCTTTCCAAAACTCAAAGTCTTCCAAGTGCATCAAACCAACCTAAAGTCATAGGTTAGAATCTAGGTGTAAATCCTACATCCTATTAACCCAACACAAACTCCTGCACATTAGGCTAGCATATCGATTTAGCACATTTAACCGGCATACCTGAATAGCACACTTATCCAACACATTTGGATAGCACACCAATCTAGCAGACCTGATTAGAGCACCAAGCCAGAGCACTAAGCTAGCGCACAATACTGGTGCACTTAAGTGGTGCACCTAAGTGATGCATAACCATGATTTCCAGGTCGTTGGCTGTTCATTTACTTAACGATGCTCTGGCCATCATACCCATGTTGTGCTATTACTCTCCACTGTAATTAGTATGATGAGAATTCATTTGGTCTTGGGTGGAGTCCCTTTGTTTCCCAAGGCCTTAGAACTTCCAAAACTCCTAAGTTCATTCACTATATAATGCCTTGGGTAGCCATTGGTGAAAAGGCGTTGGAAAAAGAGAGAGAGAAAGAGCCCTTGCATCTCAGCATAGAAGCACTCACAACCTAGCCTCTACCCATAGCCAAAACTTCCACCTCTAAGCAAGAAATCACCCACATAGCATAGGTAGAGATCCCTTCACCCATATCCTCCACAAAACCCCTCATCTTGCATCACTTGGAGGCAACTTGGGAGGAAGGAGACCCCTATTTTTCAGCCACTAAAGCCCATCTCAAGCCACTCATAGGGAGGAACAAGAGCATAGCAATCAGGTAAGCATTTAGTCCTTTCCATGTAGCTAGACTATGTTCATGAGGTATGGGGTTTTTCCATGGTTATTAGCTCTTTAGGGGGGATTCTTCATGATAGATTGTATGCTGAATTTTATGTTTGTTGGACCATATTTATCAAGCATGACACTCACTTGGAACATGCTTTTTTTATATAGCAATACCTATCATTCTTTATTCCTATGTTCATATTGATAAATCATATGCTTGGTGAGATATATGCTTGATTCTTTTGTCCCTTGTTTTATTGGACCACGTGGATGGCCATTTGATTTGATGGGTTTTATTGGATTTTATTGGTGTTATGTTAATGCAGGAAGTTTGATTTGATGAATTCATGGCTCCCTTGTATGCCTTTGTAAGCCTTTATGCTCCATGTAGTTTTCCTTCTTCTCCGTGTAGTTTTCTTTGCATGTTGTAGTTTTGGTTTTGTGCATTAGTCATCGCTTTGTGATCTTTATTGAAATAGGAGTGTGGTTTGTGTGAGGCTTCCTGCCTTTGAGCACAATGCCCATTCATGGTTTCATAGCATTATCACCCATTCCTTTGTAGCTTCATGGAAGAGGGGTGAACTCATGTGTTGTTTAGGATTTTGGCATCTAGGAGGAGTTTCCAGATAGCCTTTAGCATATTTACATGGTTACACATAGTGTAACCATGCCGGCGAGGAGGTTCCGCAAATGAATGCGAAATCGGTCGGCAAAATCACGTCGAAAAAGCAAAATAAAACGGAGTCGCCACCTAATCTATTATGGAAGACAAGGAAAACCATGTA
>JAMKQA010104322.1:0-10627 GCA_024699735.1 Posidonia australis | reverse complement strand
TAAAATAAAACACACAAACTCAGAGAACAATTAATAAGGCAAAACTAGAGACCAAATCAAACTCTCCCCTCGGTTAATAAAATGCAAGTAAAAAACACTAAAGCATATTGCATGATTGATCATATAGGGCATGCATTCTTCTCCCCTGAGTCCACCTACAGTCCGCGAAGGGCAATTCTGGTAATCCGTTCTATAGCTTTGGCGTAGGACGTGTTGCTAGTTTGTCCCCCCTTGTTTGGGGTCGTGTCGGTGTTAGTAGAGGGTACAACTCCATGCTACTGTAAGAGACGATGCCACCAACGCACCACTCGTTCACTACCTGCGCTTTGGCCAGGATTTAGAGCGAGGACCTTTACTTTCTAGCCTGAGTCGGAGACCTACTTACCCATGTGTGATACCGGAGCAGATGACCTTCTAGGAAACACTTAACTAGTGAGAGAGGGCATGTTAGTTGCATTCATGTGCATGAATGCCATTCACGCCACCATGACAAACTGCATTTTGTTGCTAGTTTTAACCCCAACCAGTTTTCTTTTTCTTTAGGTAGTAGAGCGTGAGTTCCTTAGCCACTGCTCGAGCGTTCCTGTCTTGGCTCCCCTGTTTGCGACACATCGTTGCTGATCATCTTTTCCTGAGCTATCCGTCACTTTGACAATAGCTTGTCCTAGGATTCATCCCCTTGTTTGTCGTCGTAGCCCGGTTCTCACCTGTTCCCGGTCAGCTATGGCCCAACGCACTAGTGAGTCTCCTTCTGCCACTACCGCTCCGGAGGGCACTTCCATTGCGGTCTCTCCTACCCCTGCTGTGTCTCCAACTGTTTCTCTTGTCCCTTTCGCACATCAAGAAGGTCTTGTCCCACATCCACAGACCCCAGCCTATCTAGAGCCAGGCACTGAGTCCATCTCAGTGACCACAGCTCGGGTTCCAGATATATCACTGATGGCCTCACTTCCTCAGGGTTCCTTCTCTTTTGGCACTCTGCCTACTATGGCAACACCCCTTGCATATTCCTTGCCTCCAGGGCAACCTGCCTCTATCCCATCCGTGACTTCTGAACCTCTGACTGTGCCACCCCTTGCTATCCCCGAGGGGTCTCCTGCCACACAAGTAGAATATCTACAGGCTCTCGCCTAGAAGATCGAGAGCATGGCTTTTGCAATCCAATCTACTGTAGATCTGAACATTCCAGAGGCTCCCTAGCAGCCTGCTCCGGTGTTCCAGGCATCGGCACCACCACCTCAGCCCTCACCCCAGCTCCTCACTCCACCCACATTAGGTGTGACACCACAGGCTCAGACACACCACATCACTGCACAGCATTCAACTCCAGCATCTGGTGGTCAACCCCTCGGGTTGGCTGGAGTGCAACATCCTCAAAGCTTGCAGCCTAGCGTCGTACCGGTTCGGCAGCTGTTACTCCCACACTCAGCACCCACTGCCACACAATTTTCCGTTCATCCTCCTTTTACACATCATCAGGTCCAGGCACCTCCACATCCACAATCACACCCAGCACTCTTGCACGAATATGCTGGCCATCATACCGCAGCACCAGGTGGCATGATGGTGGATCCAGAGGAGCACTCAGGTAGCAGCTCCAGATACCCTCCACGCTAGGGTAGGTGACTTGGAGAAAGCACTTCGACAAGTGCAGGGAGGCGATCGCCAACCCTACGGATTCCGGGACCTCTGTTATTTCCCAGAGGTGACACTCCCACCGTAGTTCCAAATCCCGAATTTCAAGAAGTATAATGGTAAGGGTTGTTCCATTTCACACCTGCGGGCATATTGCGGAGATCTCGCTCAGCTTCAGGCTGACGAGAGGCTGCTAATTTGCCTCTTCCAAAAGAGTCTCACCGGTCCGACCCTCAAGTGGTTCACGTCGCTTGACATGGGCTCGATCAAGACTTGGAACGACCTCTCGCAGGTGTTCATGGACCAGTATGCCTTTAATCTCGACTTTCCCAAAAACGGAGGACCTTGTTGCCACAAAACAGAAGCTCCACGAGCCGTTTGGGGAGTATGTCGGCTGATGGCGTGCCCTTGCATCACAAGTAAAGGATAGGCCCTCCGACGAGGAGTTTATCGAAATCATTATCCGAGGAGCACAGCCTGATGTTGGGGCTTTGTTGAGCATTCAACCTGTCACCACTTTCCCATCTCTGATTCGGGCAGGCGCACACGTAGAGAGCTCCCTTCACAGTGGCAGCTTTCCTACGCTCGTCGCTTTTGCCAAACAAGCCTCATCCTCGGATCACCAGGCGAGTAGCAGCACTCGCAACGGTGCTGGCACTAGTTACCCTAAGAGGCGGGATCCTCCTAAGCCTACCGTCGCATACATAAGGTCAACAGCCATGCCCGTCAATGTGGTGAACCAACCAGTTTTGAGTCAGTTAGTCTATGCACCTGCGTCTAGAGCACCGCACACACAACAGATTACCACCATCGCCTAGCCAGTGTATCCAGCGGCATCAGTCCGACAAGGACCCCGCCCAAGGTAGAGAAGGCCTCCACGTGCTGCACGACAATATACACCACTTGTTGAGCCGCTGAGTGCCATCCTCCCTAAGGTGGTGTCAATACTGAAGCTCTTGGAGATCCGCCCCCCACCGAATCATCTTCCAGGGTGGTACTACACGAGTCTCTACTACAATTTCAACCGCTACGTGGGTCACTCGACGGACAATTGCATGGCTCTTCGGAACTCCATTCAAGACTTGATTGACCGCAAGGTCATCGTTATCGACACCCAGAAGGCACACACTACACCTGCACCATCACCTACACAGGCACAAGCACCATCGGCTTATAGCAATATTGTCCACCAGCCCATGCCTGCACATGACAACTCAACAGGTGTTGGGACCTCAGGAGTCCATTTCCTCTCCACCTCTGGGTCTACGACATCCGTAGTAGACCCCTCTGACCTAATTTATACCATGGATGAGCCCTTCCCTACCCATCTCTATCATTTGAGCCATGCCGGTTCTGAGTCAGCTGTCCACATGATACGGTTGACCGCTAGGGTGGAGCGTACCGTCGCACCACCAACTGCGCACTCTGGGTCGCCCATTCCCTTACTAGCTCAACCCATGCCTAGTGTCCAGTCTCCTTTCCGGTCTCCTATCCAATATCCTGTCCAGCCTTCGGTTCAGCATCTTCTTGTATAGCATCCTATCCAGCCCCCTGTCTAGCTGAACCACCTTTCTGTCGAGTCGTTGTTGGCACTGCTAGAGCTGGCGACACGTACCCTCTTGTCGTCCACCTGACGAGGGACACTCACCGTGTACCGTATGATTATGCCATAGAAATGTACGCAAAAGTCACCAGGTCGGGGAGGGTGTATAGGCCACCAGCCTTAGCAGCCTAGGTTGCCCGTCCAACGTCTTCCCATCCTCAGCCAGCTACTCAACCTTCTAGGACGGTTCCTTACCCAGTCCCTACTTCTTCGACCGGGCAGGAGCAGCCCTCTACCAACATCACATCTCAGCTAAAGAAGGTCAAGGTTGATATCTCCATTTAGGATCTCATCTGTACTTCTTTGGAACATCGACATGCCTTCCTCAAGGTCTTTCAGGCTGCTCACGTCTCCCCCACCATAGAACCGTCCTCTCTTGAGAATATGGTGGGCATGATTGCAGAGCCACATGTTATTACCTTTTCCAGTGAGGAATTGCCTCCGACAGGTGTTAATCATAACCTGTCCATGTTCATTACGGTGCAATATCAAAGTTTCTGAATTCCCCTCATGTTGGTGGATAACAGCGCAAACTTTAATGTCTACCATTTGCGTATAGCAAACAAAATCGGATTCAAAGCTGAGGATATCATACCAGCTGTGAAGGGAATGACGGCTTTTGATAACACGCATCACGACGGGCTAGGGATGCTGGTTATTCCTCTCATCTTAGGGCATGTTGTCCTTGACGTCAAATTCTATATTGTGGATCTGGAGCCCTCTTTCAATCTTCTACTTGGGCGCCTTTAGTCGCACAAGCATCAGGCGATCCTCTCGACCCTCCACTGCATGGTTAAGCTCTGTTGCGGCAACAATGTAGTTGTTGTCACAGTGGAAGATCTTGACAAAGAAAATGTCGAGTCGGTCTTTGTTGTCTCCCTCCAGACCGTCCATTTCAGCCCCAAGCTGTCCGATGTGTTCTGGGTCAACCCCCTTGAGCCAATCAGTTACATTCCAACCCTTGAGCGTGTCAGTTACCTGACCATTCGTAGCAATCCCCTTTGGATGATTGAAAACGTGTGTCGCAAATGGGGATACAAGAATGGAGCACCACTCGGGCGACATGGCCAAGGAATCTCTGAGCCCATCCAAGCTGAAGAAAAGCGAGAGCTCGAGGGATTAAGCTACGAGCGGTAGCTGCACGAAGACGAATAGGCAACACCAGGAGGTACAATCAGATTTTTATTCCATTGAGCCTTACTAACTTTGTCAGTGTAGGGATACTTGATCCCAATCAAAGTTAGGCTACTGTTGAAAAGAGCCAACGTCAGATGGTGCAACCACAACCCTAGTCGTCGGAAGTCGCTTCAACAACATCAGTCACTACTCCAACAGTGATCCTAGCAGTGATAGCCCTACAAATTGTCGTGCCAACAGAGCCATAAGGGCAGTCCCACCAAGCCTTGGACAACAGTTACATCGGTCACACAATCCAGATAAGCTAGTGGCAGAGCAAAACAGTCAATGAGCAAGTCAATGACCTAGAACTATCGCCTCAAGAGCAGTTATCGGTCAAAGGAAAGGACCTTGAGTTAAGCTCAAGAGGAAGGCCAAGTGGCATCATTCCATCAGCCAATAGCAGGACATCCACCAACCAGCATCACTCCTTTATACATACTACAAAGAGAGAAAGATCCGAAAAATCAAAAAGCACCAGAGGCCGAAGCAACAAATCAACCCAGTCAGTCAGCAAACCTCATGGTCCAAGAGCCAAAGGTCATTCATCAAAGTCATTGTGACCACAAGAAGGAACCATCAGGTGCAGAAATCATAGTACATTCTCTCCTTCGACATTGCTAATCCAATCTTCAAAGAAGAAATCCTGTCAAAGCTCATCGCTTATGAAGAAGAGGATGATCACATGGAAGATGGTGAGACACTTGAATTCCAGCCTCACGACAATGATCAAGAGGAGCCAAAATTTACACTTGGTGATCTAGTTCTATGAACCACACATCTCCCAGACGGTTGAGGCAAATTCCGACCTAACTGACATGGTCGTTACATCATCAAACGTGTCTATTCGGGTGGAGCAGCAATCTTCGAAGACATGGACAACGTCGAGCGACCTGAGCTAATCAACACATGTTATCTTAAGAAGTACTACCAATGAACGGAAGGCGTGTATCCTCACCTTGCAATGTATCCTTTGGTGCATCATGCATTACTCCATCATTCATCCATGTTTCTAAATAAATGGTGATCCAAGTGCATTTAATCCATAGCATTTGTCTTTTTATTTTCATGCACATTAGTAACTTAAGCATGTCAATAATTGCATCCATCTATGCATAAAGCATCTGCATCACATTCCGATGACGAGAATCGGAATAGCTAGCCTGCTTGAGAAGGGTCTACACCTCTTCTGTTGTCACTACCCAGATGTCTTAGCGAGCGAGGGAGTCACCACCCAATCGTTGTTAGGCGAAATGTCCAAACTCCCATGGGGACTTACACCTCCAAGAGGGAGATAAAATGTTAGGAGCGAGCATGAGTGTGAGCCAAAATAGTAAAATAAAAGATATCCACAAGGGCATAAAAGAAATAAGAAGACAGAAGTCGAAGACAGAAGCCAGCCTTAACAGAGAGAGGCAAGTAGGCCACCTCTATCCTTACCAGTTACCTTTGGGAGGAGTTGAAGCAAACATCCCAAAAATCCAAGCAGCCCAAGGGACTAGCCACCCCTTGCATAAAATTCAAGCAGCCCAAGGGACTAGCCACCCCTTGCATAAAATCCCAGTAGCCCCCTCCAAAATCGGATGTCCATTACCCCCAAGCGAGGGTGAGAGTGAGCCTACAAGCCTAAGAGGGAGAAAAGAAATAAGTCAAAAGCCAAAAAAGTAGGTCTAAGTCCCCAAGAGTTTGGCACAGAGCCTAACCTACTTAATAGTCCGTCCTAGAGAGCCACCAATAGCCTAGAAGTCTCGGTAGTGTCTTGTGAACCAAGATCTTTTTCTCTTCTCATAGCAAGCATGATTAATGTTCCAAATTCATTCTGAGGGATGACATAGATACAACATAACACCATCATGCTTGCATGCATTATCACGTATCCACTTTGCAAGGTCCCGCTAGGTCCCAACTAGAGGCATGTTAGATGCTCTTCAGCCAAGGACCTAGTAGAGGATACCGTACGCCAGGGGCATGTCAACTACTTTTGTGGTGATAGCCCACTCCGTCAACCAGGGGCATGTCAGCTGTCCTGTTGGTTGACCCTTCTTGGGACAGTATCTTCATCGAAAACATGTTGTATGCTCCATAGCTCGAGCGCAAAAACAAGGACAACAATAGCCATGAGCCTCTGAGATTAGAGCAAAGTCAGAATATCAGTACTCCCCTAATCAATAAGAGAGAGTACAATCGATAGTCCAGTGCCAAAGGCAAACTACCCAGAAGTCAGCCGGTTACACAACAGTGAACCTAGAGAAATGTCAAAAATCATCCAACAAGTCCATTTTATTTGAGGAGGAAACAATGCCCTCGTGAAGCCCTTATCCTATCTAGCACCTCATATCAGTACAGAGTTAGAGCAACCATTTGTCCGGATCAACTATCATCGTCCTACAATATCAATAGCCTCAAGCGAGCAAGCAAGGCAGTCATGATTCAGGATGCACCCACAAGCAAGTGTTTTCTGACAGGCCGCCGTTGGAAAAACCAGCTACCCAGGCTTTAGCTTTCTTTGTTCCTCTCTTTTAGCAATGTCCTTATCCCTCCGATGCCAGGGGCATGTCAGCTGCCTTTCGGTATTATCCCCCTATTACCAGGGGCATGTCAGCTGCCTTTCGGTATTATCCCCCTATTACAAGGGGCATGTCAGCTACCTCTTGGTATTGTACTCTTGATATCCCACCTCTCGAACTACCACCAACTATCTCTCGGTTGAATAGTTTGTCTATCCTGCCTTTTGAACGGTCACCGACTACTTCTCGATTGGCTAGTTCCTTTATCCTCTTTCTCGTGACTCCTTTAAATCCGAAGGAGATCCGAGTCGCTGATTCCTGGCCTTCAGGAACAGCCTTTGTCCTTTTCTCGCAACTCCTTTAAGTCCAGAGGAGTTCTGAGTCGCTGATTCCTGGTCCCCTAGGAACAGCCTTTATCTTTTTCTCGTGACTCCTTTAAGTTTGAAGGAGTTCCGAGTCACTGATTCCTGGTCCCCCAGGAACAATCCTTTCCCTTTTCTCGTAAATCCTTTAAGTCCGGAGGAGTTCCGAGTTGCTGATTCGTAGCCTCCAGGAAAAACTCTTTATTCCTTTTCTCGTGTCTCCTTTAAGTCTGGAGGAGATCCAAGTCACTGATTCCTGGTCCCCCAAGAACAGCTCTTTATCCTTTTGCTCGTGATTCCTTTAAGTCCAGAGGAGTTCCGAGTCGTTGATTCATGGTCCTCCAGGAACAACCTTTGTTCTTCTGCTCGCTACTCCTTTAAGTTCGGAGGAGTTCCGTGTCACTGATTCCTGGTCCTCCAGGAACAACCTTCGTCCCTTTTCTTGTGACTCCTTTAAGTCCGGAGGAGTCCTGAGTTGCTGATTCTTGGTCCCCCTAGGAACAGCTTTTGTCCCTTTCTTGTGACTCCTTTAAGTCCGGAGGAGATTCGAGTCGCTGATTCCTAGCCTCTAGGAATAGCTCTTTATCCCTGTTTCTTGTATCTCCTTTAAGTCCGGAGGAGATCCGAGTCGCTGATTCCTGGCCTCTAGGAAGAAACCTTTATCCCTTTTCTCGTGAGAAAGGGACAAAGGCTAACGTGGCACGTTTTGATGAATCTTGGAGGTTGACGTGCATGGTATTAAAGATAGGCTTATTTGGTTGCCAGCGACTGACGGGAGATTTTCTATTAAAAGTACATGGCATGTCATCAATTCTAATGGTCTAAAGGTTGAGAATAAAAAGTAGATTTTGTCTATTTTGATACCTCCTAAAATATCCCTATTACTGTGGAGGACTAGCTGGAAAGCTGTGGCAATTGATGTTAATATTCAGAATAAATCTATTCACATTGCCTCCAAATGCAATTGTTGTTTCCTTTCTCAAGTGGAAACTATGGAGCATCTTTTCTTAGATGGGTAGTTAGCTATCAAACACTGGAAATTCTTTGCTTCTGTACTACACATGCAAGTAAATGTGGATATCACAACTATGATTCTGGCTTGGCATAGTTATGCAAGACTAAACTCCTTCTGATACACTATTATTGGTATTTTGCCGGGATTTATTTGTTGGCATATTTGGAAAGAGTGGTGCAAGAGGAGGTTTTCTAGTATTTAAAGGAGTTGAAGATAGATTTCGGCTGTCATCATTGCTGATTGTAATCTTATCTTTGGGGAAAGGAAATTCACATGGTTGGGAGGGTTTACCAGGGATCTACAGTATGCCGGTTTTCAGATTCCTAACTTGTTGGAGGATCAATGCATTATTATTACATGGCTTCCTCCCACATATGGTTTCAAAGCAAATGTGGATGGCTCTTCTATTATGTCTGGTGCAGGAGGAGGTGGCATTGTACGGGAATCCAAGGGCAATGTTGTATTGGGATTTTCATTTTTTTATGTTGGGATTTCCAACAATGAAGCTGAGATGAAGGCAATATATGATATTCTAACTATCTGTGAGGATAATTGAATTCTTGTTTTAGAAATAGAATTAGATTCGCTTCAGGTGGTACATATGCTGTAGAGGAAGATTATGATCAACTGAAAGTGCTTTAACTAGTGGAGCAAGATCTTAAAGAAATTTTCATTCAATATTTCTCATTGTTACCATGAAGGAAATGGAGCAGTTGACTTCTTAGCTACGGTGTAACACTCGTAAAATTCATTTTGTAATTATTTACATTTTATGAATTTTATTCCTGGACAGGTGTTATTGTTCCAAAGCCCATGGTGTGATTTTGTGCTTTTGGGCTTAGGCCTCGTGGACTGACTTCTAATTGCATGTCCTTGTGAGTGGTTGGCACCGTGCATTGTGGCACTATGCTGTGGGGCCCGGGTGTGGGGTCCACGTGGGGCCTACGCTAGTGGGCCATTGGTTGTGGCTGGTGGTTGGGCGGAGTGGATGATGTGCTCGTGCGGTGTGCTAGTGGCTAAGACATGCAGGTGAGTACACTCCCAACTACTGCGTGCGCAGCCTTTATAAGTCACACGACACTCCTTCGCCGCTCGTCACCATTTTCCCCTTCTTCCTTCTTCTTTTCCCCCTCCTCCTTGACGCACGCATTCCCTTTCTTCCCCACCTTCCTTTTCCTTCCTTTCCTTCCTCCCCACTCCTCCTTCCTCTTTCCCCTCTTTTCTCCTTTCACCCGCATCCCTTGTTTCTTCTTCTTACGCGCCGACGGAGAGAGAGAGAGAGAGAGAGAGAGAGAGGGAGCACAGTGGAGGGTTGTGGCGGCTCGGGGTGGTGTGTGGAGCTTGTGTGGAGTGCTCCCGTGGCCATGGTTGTGTCGGAGTTCGCCGGAGTCAGTCGTAGATCGTCGGAGGTCGTTTTCCGATACGTATCTCCATTCCTTGCAATAAAGAGCATGGAAATGGCAGAAATTGATAGGGTTGCATGAAATCTAGGTAAATTTACATTCCTAGAGTTTATTGTGATTTTTATGAGAATTTATGGTGGATTTATGGGCATTTATGCTAATGGTTACATTTTGGGTCGTTTTGACCCTTCTACCATTGTTATTTTATATCTTGAAGCATGGTGAATGGATTTTAGCTTTGTTTATGTGGATTTGGAGTAGACCCGAGGGTCTACATCTTCTGTTTTATGCAAGATTTTTGGTGTTTGTTTAGAGGGTCCGATCAGAAGTCCCCATTGAGCAATTTTGGACTATAGGTTTTGGGCCGTTTTCTGGGATCGTAGAATTCGACATGCCAAAGTGAAAATGGCATACCAAATCAGTGAATTTCGGTATACCGATTTCGTTCACTATATTCTTTTTTCTGTCAGTTTGGTCGTCAGGTCGATTCGGCCTACCGAGTCTCCCCGATCGACCGATCTAAAGGATTTTGGCATATCGGATCCAGAACGGCATGCTAAATCAATGGATTTCGGCATACCGAACCAGATTTTCGGCATGTCGAATCAGGGCCCAAATAAGTTTATTGTTGTAAATATGTCTTGAATTATGTTTTTGTTTCAGGGTTGTTTGGTCATTTGACCATTTGGGTGCTCTAGTATTTAAGTAGGCTAAGGCACAGATTATGTAACCTTTTTGTCATTTGTGTATCCTTAATTTTGACTCCCATTGAATAGAAAGAACACCTCCCTCTTCTCTCCAGATCTAGGGTTTCATGTGAGGTTCATCTGTGGAGGATTGGATGCTTGGATTTGGGCATTGTATTTGATTTCTTCTTCTCCACTCGGCACAACAAGTGGTATCTGAGCCTAGGTTTGAAGGAGAAG
>JAMKQA010104320.1:0-11863 GCA_024699735.1 Posidonia australis | reverse complement strand
CATTATGGATGTATAATTAATTAATGATTAATAAAAAACTATTATATTTTACAACATATTTTGTTAATTAAAGTTAGTAAAATCTTATAAGTGACAAAATAAAATCCTTGTAAAGTACATAAATAATTTGACGAAATCAAAATGTAATCCATGAATCTTAATCTACATCATTTGGATTAAATACATGTAAAAATCTACATCGTTTAAAAACTCTTAATGTACATATCTATTCATGTACAAATTCAACGGTTTTAAAGCAACAATCACTAGATCTCTAAGTTATAATTTTCAAAACTAAAATGTAATCCATGGATCTTAATATATATCATTTAGATTAAGTACACACCAAAATCTATATCATTTATAAGCTCATAATATATAGATCTATTCATATCAAATTCAATGGTTCTATATAAACTATAATAAGTACATGTTAAATTTAATACATAGGAATTTCAAAATCACTTGATTTTTTATATACAAATATTTTAAATAGTTTTGATCAAATCTAGCGGTTTAGATTTTTAATCTAATGGTTAGATGTTAAGATATAAAAAGTTGTCTATATATATATATACGGATATCCGTATCCGTATTTGTATCCGTTGAAAATTCAAAAGACATATCTGTATCCGTATCCACTCAAATTCAAAAAACCATATCCGTATCCGCTATATCCGTATCCGCTCATAAACGGATAGGAATACAGATATTTTGTGGATCTACCGTATCCGTTTGCACCCCTACTATTAATGTACACCTTTGGGCGATGGAAATCTAACACAAATCTAAAATCACGAAAATCCAGGAAAAGTGTGAAATAATATGAAAGGTAATATTGTCGCCTTAAGAAGGGCAATGTAGGCAATTCATGTCAAATTAATATACGCCTTTAGGCGACGGGTGGATAGGATAAAGCGAGATTGACTCTAGAAGTCAAACAGAGACCAAGAAATTAAAAGGGAAGCCAAATTGAGAAGCAAAGAAGTAGTTATAACCGTTTGGATTTGGGACCCCACATTGATGATTCTCGCCAACAAAATTCGTTAGCTGAAACCGCCTGCTGAAATCATCTTCTGTGACTGCTAGTTCCCCTTGCCAGCTTCCTCTATTGTCGGGATTCACATAACCCTTCACCAGCTCAGGCAGCAAACACTAGTTGAAATCTCCACCGTATGGAGTTGGAAGGCTTGAGGCTTGATCGAGTAAGCAAGAATGGACCAAGGGGAGTAAGCACGCAGTTGACAGTGGAAGAGAAACGACAGTCCTCACGGAGGACTAGTGAGGCTAAGTGATGAAAGAGGAGCGTCAGAAAAGGAAGAAATGAGAAGGAGCAAATTCAAATAGTCAAACCAATGGAAGGATCATCTGATCCCCCACCAGTCTACCTCGTCAGCGCAAATGCCAGCCAACCTCATACAAGGCCTGTGGACTCCGTTCGAGGTCCAAGAAGGTAAAGGAGACAAAGAGGAAGTACTGGCAAGGATTTTACCAAAGCAAATTCACAAAATCACCTCCCCTGGCTTGAATTGCCAATGCCGGTAGAGCTCTGGCAAACCACACCGTTCAGTTGACGACAGTAGGGAAAGAAGAATGGAGACTCCAGAGGCACGCCTTCGGAGGTTTTGAGGTTGATAAACCTTACTTCTAATTCCAAGTTCGTTTGAAAGGATAAGTGAATCCTCGTCACTGTTAATTTCCAATGGCTGCCAGAGGAGGAGAGGAATTGAGTGTCGAAAATCGATTCTCGATGACTTGTGCGCTTATTTAAGGTTTGAATGGAAGCTAAGAAGGGTAAGAGACTTACTTGTGAAGCATCGTAGAACACTGAAGGCTCTTCAAGGCTCGAACAGTGTCGATGGAAGACAGAATCGTCGTCGGAAACGTCGAAGCTGGAGCAGGAGAGGGACTGGAGAGCTGGAGCATGGGCTAGCAAGGTGGATATGATGGCAATCCCTCTGCTATCCCCTCTTGCGTGGCGCAGAGGTCTTTAAATAGGCAGTGGGGATGTTTTGAGGCCATGGATGCTTAACGGTCTTCAACGAATAGTAGTGATGGGCTCCATGTGTTTCCTCCAATGAATTTGATGTTGGATTAGGGACACAAAGGTCCTTGGAAAGTGATGGAGAAATTCTAAGATCAATCCTAACCGTCATCAGCGAAAGATCAAGTGATGAAATGGAAAAATGGACCTCTGCATCCTCTAGTACTGAAACAGGACACTTTGCTAGCCATTTTCGCCAGTTATCTCTACCAACAACATACTCCTAAAGATCCCACTAGCAATATCTGATTAAAAAATCACTTAATCCAATAAAATCCAGTCAAACAGACTTTGAGTCCATTGACTGACCTTTTTAAGGACCAATCGACAACTAAGGGTTAAGAAGGACAATGTTTATGGGATTCAGGAGGTTTTGGGAAATTAGTGAATGTGTCTGAGGTATTTTGAGGAAAGTGAATGGGCCCACCAACTCCATAGCTCATATCCTCTCTTTTAAGTCTATCCAAACCTATCTGTAAAATCCAAAGTGTCTATAGGTACCAATGAACAGGACAAGAACCTGAATTAGTTTAGGAATGTACAAAGCAAGGATCATGAAGGAATGATTTAAACCAATGTTCTATTAGGTATGTGAAGTCTGATTATGCCTGAAATTTTTTTTAAGGCTATATATGTAATTTCTTGTACTCTGACATCTTAGATCTCTTTTATATAAAAGAAGGTAGTCTTCTGTAACATGTATCTTTGAGAGGAAAGAAGAATAAGAATCCTAGTGCAGTCATGGACGTAGGCAACTTGTCGAACCACGTAAATCCCTGATTTTCTGTGTATGTGCTTGTTTTTCTTCTTTCTCACTTCTCCTTTAGATTCTATAGGATGATCTTTTTCCCAACAACTAAAATTAGAGCTTTTGGTTTATGAGGAAAAATGGGAGCGATGGCAGAACACGACAATGTCAGAATCGAAAAGTTCAATGGCAAAGACTTTGATTTCTAGAAGATGCAGATAAAGGACTATCTCTACGAGAAGAAGTTGCATGAACCACTTTTAAGGAAGAAATCTGAAACTATGTGTAGACATATGCTTGCTGTTGGACCCTAAACCTAAACCCTAAACTATCCTAAACCCTAATCCAAAACCCTAGGCTTAGCAAACCCTAAGCTTAGCAAACCCTAATCCAAAACCCTAGACTTAGCAAACCCTAATCCAAACCCTAAACCTAGCCTAAACCCTAATCCAAAACCCTAAATCTAGCCTAAACCCTAATTCAAAACCCTAAGCTAGCTTAAATCCTAACTTAAGCCCTAAACCTAACCCTAAGCCATAATCTACAACCTTAACAACCTCTAACCACCTAAACAAACCCTAACCACTTCCCACTCCACCATAACAACCTATAACAACCTCTAACCACCTAAGCAAACCTAACCACTTCCGACTCCACCATAACAACCTTTAACCACTTAAACAAACCTGACTACTTCCCACATTCATTATAACAACCTATAACAACTTGTAACAACTTCTAACTACCTACAACAACCCTTAACAAACTACCCTAACAACCTAAACAACCCAGCCATTTGCAAGCCTATAAATACCCTTCATTTGAAAGTGAAAAGGGAAAAAAAGTTTGAAAAAGAGAGAAGAAAACTTGAAAAAAAGGAGAGAAAATTTGAGAGGAGAGAAACCAAGGAGAGATCACCAACCAGAGTAACCAGAAAAAGCTCAGATCAGTGAGGAAGCTCGAAGAGGAGGAAATTCAGAACTCAGACTAGCTCCGGCCACCGTCTCCGGCGAACTCCAGCGAACTCCAGCAGCCACCTCCAGTGCCAACCCAGGTATGCCCCGATCACAGCTCCATCTTCATCCTTTTTGTTCCCTAGGTCTTCCTCAACCTCCCTGAAGCGATTCAAGTGGAGCTTGGCAGCTTCGTCGGCCGAAATTTGGATTTTATGGGTCGCCGGACCCATTTTTCTAGCAAGAGAGGTGGGGGCACAAATCCACTGAGTGATTCGTGCTCTGGTGGGTGTGGGATGATTAGTCTAGGTCTTCTCTTGCTCCTCCTCCACTTTGGAAGCTGCTGGAAGTGGACCGTCGGACGTAGTCTCGCCATCGTTGAAGAAGACGACCCCTGGTAGAGGTTGTCCAGGCACCTCCCTCCTCGCAGCTCTTCTTCGATCACCGAGACACCTTCCTCTCCTCCCCCCTTAGCCTCCAAAAGCATCAGAGCCTTCCATCGAGCCCTGATCTTCCTCCACAGTCGACGCCGCTGGAGACGATGGTGAGCTTGGTCGAGAGGGGAGCACACACAACCATTCATGCTTCCACATGGGGGAAAACTTTCCTCTCCACGCCCTCAACGCTCTTGGAACCCTGAAACGCTGCGTCGTTGCCTCCAATAGCCCTTTCTTCTCCGGACCCGTCGTTGGAGTCGCAACGCCGGCGAGTAAGGTGGGGAAGGGAACTAGACCGTTCAACGCCTAATCCGAGCCACTGGATCTTCCCCCCTTTTCTTCCCTCTTACTCATAGGATGCGTGGATGCCAGATCAGGCATCGGGAAAGCCTTGGATGGCTTATCAGATGGTCGTCGTCGACGAGGTACAGTCGGCGGCGGCCGTCGATCAGTTTTTAAAAAACATCTTTTAAATAACTTCATTTCTTTTCTTTTGTTTGCATTTAGGTCCTTTTATTTTGCATTTTAGCCCCTGCATTAGATTTTTAATCATTTTAATAATGTTTTGTTTTGTAAATTTGAAGTGTGATTCTTATGATTTTTTTAAATATTTTTCATGCTTTAAATTTTGACATAAAATCCTCTGATTTAGTTTTCATTCACTTTAAGTCCATAATTTACACATGAAACCCTTAACTTCATTAAAATTCTTTTGAATAAATGATTTTTTGGCACAATTACAGACTAAACCTTGGAGATTCAAGTTTTTACTCAAAAAGTGCACAAATTTCATTTTAAACCCTGAACTTCACTAAATTTACACTGAATGCATGTTTTTATGGCATATTTGCAAATCATTCGTTGGAAATTCATATTTCCATCCAAGAGTCAACTATTTTGCACATTTAACCCTGATTTTCTTCAAAATTACACTAAGCACATGTTTTGCTGATAAATTTACCGATTGGACCCTAGGAATCCTAATTTTACTAAAAATGCACAAATTTGTACATTTAATCCCCAACTTCCCTAAAATTGCATAAAATGTGTTTTCTTTAACATTGTTGCTGATTTAACCCTAAAACCTCAGTCTTTATCCAAGAACATGTATTTTTTGCACAGAGGTCCCTAGAAACTTACATATTTCACCCATGCATCCATTTGTACATTTTGTTTTCCTTTTTCATGCATATATTCTCATGCTTATTTTCTTGCATCATGCACGCATTTCAAACTTATTTCAGGCTTAGTTTTCGCATTATTTTCTGGATTTCTTCCGATGTTAATGATTTTTGATTTGATTTGGATTTCCCTTGCCTGAAGGCATATATCAACAGGCTTGACATTACCGACATGGACCCGAATGAGGATTATTTTCTCACATTTGATTTTCTCGGATTTCCTAAGTTTCCACTATTTTGAGTGACGCTTTCCGAATATTTCCAATTTTTACGATTTTCCTCATCGCCAAGGGCGTACAGTAAAGTGGCATTTTCAATGCCTACATTATCCCACGGATTATTTTCCTTATTATTATTTTTATTCATTTCTTCTCTTTGATATGGCATGTTTTTGCATTCTTCTTAGGCATGTGTATTCAGGATAGACAAGCATACACACACTAGATCATTAGCAAGTAGGAAACCGAGAAAGACCGATTTCTTCGGGCGCATGGGGGTGCCTAACACCTTCCCCATGCGTAACAAGAATCCTTACCCTTTCTCTGGCCTGCATTGATTTGTGCACTACATCCATTAGACACAGAGCATACATGTGTTTTCTTCGCCTTGATTTCTTTAGGTTTTTTTCCTTTGTGTTTGGTTTTCCTTGTCTTTTCATTAAAAGACTAGGTGACGACTCTTTTTCCTTATCCTTTTCTTATCTTTCTTTGGTATTTCTGAGTCTAGTCTCCTTCGGATTCACCATCTTCGTCGTGACCATATCGGGACTCCTCATGTTTCCACACACCTTGGAGTCGTGTAGGGTTCCACCGACATGGTCACACTATGGAACAGGAGGCTTGGGATCTATTAGATCGTCTGGCACTTGGTGTGGTCAGATTGATGTTGGCCAGGAACATGGTGTTCCATATCATCAAAGAGAAGACCACTGCAGATCTGATGAAGGTGTTGTCAGATATGTACGAGAAGCCGTCGGCCTCGAATAAGGTACATTTGATGCGTCGTGTATTTAATCATAAGATGTCAAAAGGAGGATGCATTGTAGATTACATCAATGAGTTCAACGTGATCATAACTCAATTGAGTTCGATGGAGATCACGTTCGAGGATGAGGTCAAGGCACTGATTCTATTATCATCACTGTCAGAAAGCTTGTTTGCAATCGTGACTGGGGTTAGCGGTTCGCTAGGTAATGCAAAATTGAAGTTGAGTGACACCAAGATCTGATTTTGAGCGAGGACATTCACAGGAAAGAATGCGGAGAACCTTTAAGATCTGCTTTAATCATAGAAAACAGAGGAAGGAGTCAAAACTACAGTCATTATTAAATCCATGGTAGATCTAAGTCCAAAGGGAAGGACAAGAATCGTAAAGAAATTGTCTGCTGGAACTACGAGAAGAAGGTTATTTCAACCGTCAATGCAAGGCACTAAAGAAAAAGAAGAAGAATCAATCAAGGAATGATGATTCTACAAACTCAACTAGTGAAGACATTGCTGATGCCCTTGTTTGTTGTGTTGACAGTCCTATTGAGTCGTGGATTATGGACTCGGGTGCATCGTTTTAATCTACCAACCGCAGGGATTTGCTACATAACTATGTTGCAATAGAAAATGCAAGACTTGCTGATGATAGTTGTTTGGATATTGTGGGCAAGGGTGAAGTTCACACAAGAACTGAAAATGGACTATAGAAACTAAAGGAAGTTAGACATATTCCAGATCTTAAGAGGAACTTAATATCCATGGGTCAATCAAAGATGAAAGATACACAACAGTATTCAGAGGAGGATAATGGAAAGTAGTCAAGGGTGCTATGGTTGTGGTACAAGGCAAGAAGGTAGGAACACTATACTTAACACCAAGTCAGAAGGACACCATTGTATTTGTAGACTGCTCAATTGACTCAAAACTGTGGCATAGGAGACTTAGGCACATGAGTGAAAAGGGAATGAAGCTATTGGTGTCAAAAGGAAAAATTCTGAATCTAAAATCAAAAGATTTAGTCATTTGTGAGGATTGCATCTATGGCAAATAGAAGAAAGGAAGTTTTTCAAAGTCTATAAGAATGTTAAAGGTAGAAAAGTTGAAGTTAGTTCATACTGATGTATGGGGACCAACTCTTGTAAAATCCATTGACGCTATTATGTCACATTCGTTGATGACTCCATCAGAAAGGTATTGGTTTATTTTCTGAAAAATAAATCTGATGTATTTGCTACTTTTAAAAGGTGGAAAGCTGAGGTGGAAAATGAAATTGGTCAAAAAGTGAAGAATCTAAGGTCTGACAATGGTGGAGAGTATGATAGTCAGGAATTCAAAGATTTCTGTGTAGGACATGGAATTCGAATGATCAGAACAGTCCTGGGAAGACCAAAGCAGAATGGTGTTACTGAAAGAATGAACAAGATCCTAAACGAGAGAGCAAGAAGCATGAGGTTGCATGCAAATCTTCCAAAAATCTTCTGGGCATATGCAATCAACACAGCAGCATATCTGATCAACCAAGGACCTTCAGTTCCTTTGGGATATAAGATCCCTGAAGAGGAATGGACTGGAAATGACGCAAATCTCTCACATCTGAATGTTTTTGGTTATATTTTCTATGTGCACATGGATCCTGATGCTAGAAATAAGTTGGATGCAAAGGCTAGAAAATGTTGTCTTATTGGCTATGTGTAGACACCCCAATTTTACAGGAATTTGGGTAGGCTTCTCTGGAGTGGACTTTTGGTTGTTGGGCTCTCAATCACTTTTCCTTAAGACCAACTTGACATCCTAACCTAGTTTCATCCACAAAAATTAGCCTAAATCCTAATCCAAAACCTTAAACTAGCCTAAACCCTAATCTAAAACCATAAACCTAATCCAAAACTCTAAAACTAGCCTAAAACCTAATCCAAAACCCTAAACCTACTTCAAAACCCTAAACTAGCTTAAACCCCAATTCAAGACTCTGAACCTAATTCATAACCCAAATCCAAAACCTTAAACCTAATCCAAAACCCTAATCCAAAACCTTAACAACTTATAACAACCTCTAACCACCTTAACAAACCCTAACCACTTCCCACTCCACCAAACAACTTCTAACCACCCATAACAACCCATAACAAACTACCTAGCCATTGCAAGCCTATAAATATCCCCCATTTGCAAGAGAAGAAAAGGGAGAAAAAAAAGGGGGGAAAGGGAGAAAAATTTTTAAAAAAGGAGAAGAAGGCTTGAGAGGAGAGCAACCAAGGAGAATTATTCAGACCAGAGCAACCAGAGGAAGCTTAGATCAGTGAGGAAGCTCGGAGAGGAAGAAATTCAGAGCTCAGGCCAACTCCGGCCATCGTCTCTGACGAGCTCCGGCGGCCACACTCACTGCCAACTCAGGCCTCCGAAAGCTTCAACACCTCGATTTGAGCCTTAAAACGACCTCTGTAGTCATCGCCGCCGGAGACGACGGCGTGCTTGATCGAGAAGGGAGCTCATGCAGCCTCACTTGCTTCCAGATGTTGGAAAACGCTCTGGTCCGCACCGTCAAGCCTCTAGAAGCCTAGAATCGCCGCATCGTTGCCTTTAGTAGCCCGTTCTACCCCGGAACCGTCGCCGGAGTCGCGATGTCGACGAGGGAGGTGGGAGGAGATCTCCGACCGTTGACCGCAAGATCGGAGCTGTTGGATCTGTCCCTTTTCCTTCCCTCTAGCTCATAAGGTGCTTGGATGCCAGATCAGGCATCGGGGAAGCCTTGAATGGCTTCCTAGATGGCCATCGACGGTGAGGTATCGTCATCAGTGGTCGTTGATCTTTTTTTTTAAAAAAATAAAAGCTTCTTTTAGAATAACTTCTTTTTCTTTTCTTTTCTTGCATCCAGGTCCTTTTATTTTGCATTTAAGCCCCTACCTTAGTTTTTAAATCAATTTAATAATGTTTTGTTTTGAAATTGTAGTGTAATCCTTGTGATTTCCTTTTAATATTTTCCAGGCTTTAAATTCTGGCATAAAACCCTCTGATTTAGTTTTCATTCATTAGAAGTCCATAATTTGCACAAATAACCCTAAATTTCAATAAATTGTTTTGAATGCATGATTTTCTGGTACAATTGCAAATCTAACCTTGAAGATTCAAATTTTTACTCAAATGTGCACAGAATTTCATTTTAAACCCTGAACTTTACTAAATTTACACTGAATGCTTGTTTTTATGGCATATTTTTTAATCAGTCCTTGGAAATTCATGTTTTTATCTATGAGTCTACTATTTTACACATTTAACCCTGAATTTCTTCAACATTACACTAAGCACATGTTTTGCTGGTAAAATTACAGATTGGTCCCAAAGAATCCTAAATTTACCAAAAAAGCATAGTTTTGCACATTAAACCCCCAACTTCTTTAAAATTATATAAAATGTGTTTTCTTAAACATTTTTGCTGGTTTAACCTTGGAATCTCAGCCTTGACTAAGGACATGTAATTTTTGCACAGAGGCCCCTAGAAATTTACATATTTCACCCATGCTTACATTTTGTACATTTTGTTACCCTTTTTCATGCATATCTTATCATGCTTACTTTTTTGCATCATGCACGCATTTCGAACTTATTTCAAACTTTGTTTTCACATTATTTCTTGGATTTCTTCCGATTTTCATGATTTTGATTTGTTTTGGATTTTCATCGCCCAAGGGCGTACATGAACAGGCTTGACAATGCCGACATGGACCTCAATAGGGATTATTTTCTCTCATTTGATTTTCTCGGATTTCTTAAGTTTCTGCTATTTTGCGTGACATTTTCCGAATATTTTCGATTTTCACAATTTTCCTCATCGTCCAATGACGTACGGTAAATTCCTTGTTATTTCTTTTTAATTCATTTCCCTTCTTTAATTTGGCATGTTTTTTGCATTCATCTTAGGCATGTGCATTCGAAGTAGACAAGCATACACACACTAGATCATTAGCCAGTAGGAAATTTAGAAAGACTGATTTCTTCGGGCACATGGGGGTGCCTAACACCTTTCCCATGCATAATAAGAATCCTTACCCTTTCTCTGGCTCACATTGATTTGTGCACTGCATCCATTAGGCATGGAGAATACATGGAGAATACATGTGTTTTCTTCATGTTGATTTCTTTAGGTTTTTCCTTTGTGTTCGATTTTCCTCGTCTTTCCATTAAAAGACTAGGTGGCGACTCCTTTTCCTCACCCTTTTCTTATCTTTCTTTGGTGTTTCTGAGTCTAGTCTTCTTCTTCGGATTCACCATCTTCGCCATGACCATATCGGGACTCCTCGTGTGTTTTCACACATCGGGGAGTAGTGCAGGGTTCCACCAGCATGGTCACAGTATGGTTCTGATTATTTTTGTTATCGTTTTGGGATGATCAAAATAGAAAAATCATAAGACATAAGGATGTTACATTTGATGAAACGATGTTGTATAATGACAAACATGCAGTAGAATATGTTCTTGTAGAAAAACAACCACAGATGTGTGACAAGGCTGTGTTAGAGGATATCAACGATGATATTGCTGGAATAGTTCAACAGAATCCAGAAAATAATGAAGAACATCCTGAACCATCTACTCCTATATCACATGTGAGAAGATTTACGAGAGTATCCAGACCTACACAACGCTTCTCACTGTCATTACACTATTTGTTGTTGACAGATGGTGGAGAGCCAGAGTACTACGATGAAACAGTACAAACAGAAGATTCTGTCAAGTGGGAGTTAGCTATGAAAGATGAGATGAACTCTTTAGAGAAGACCAGAATATGGGCGCTGACTCACCTACCAGAATGATAGAAAGCCTTACAGAACAAATGGGTGTATCAAATTAAAGAAGAACCTGATGGTTACAAAAGATACAAGGCCAAACTGGTCGTGCAGGGCTTTCAACAATTAAGAGGCATTAACTACACAGAGGTATTCTCTCTAATAGTCAAGATGACTATAATTAGATTGGTACTTAGTATTGTTGCTTCAGAAAACTTGCATCTAGAGTAGTTAGATGTAAAGACTGTCTTTTTGCATGGAGACTTGAAGGAAGATATCTACATGCAACACATTGAAGGCTTCAAAGTTCCTGGCAAAGAAAAACTTGTATGTAGTTCGTAGAAAAGTCTTTATGGTTTGAAGCAAGCTCCTTGACAGTGGTACAAGAAATTTGATAGCTTCATATGTGACATTGGTTTTACAAGATGTGAAATGGACTTTTGTTGCTATTTTAAGAGTTTTGATGACTATTATATTATCATGCTACTGAATGTGTAACGCCCCGAACCCGGGCACGCTACCAAACAACAGCATCACAAGCCTAATTACACAAATTACAGAACAAAATGATTGTAACCAAGGCTCACCTCTAGGATCTCGATGTGCGGCTAGAAACTCTGATTCCTGCACCGGAAACTGGCTGCACGCGGCCTGCACCTGAAAACACACAGCACGCGTGAGTGACATCTAAGTCACCCAGTATGCGCCCCCAAAACACCCAACTACAAGC
>JAMKQA010104317.1:0-11226 GCA_024699735.1 Posidonia australis | reverse complement strand
ATAGGATTTTCTCATGGGTAACTCATGGGAATGGGGAGAGCCTCGCAGACGAAAAGCCTGGAAGATTCCATGGCATATTCGCTGTTGGAGGTAACAGCTATGGGAGGTGGAAAGCCAGCAGCCCGTAGCCTGCGAAGTGGTGTGCGCCAGGGATGTGCGCTGGCTAGGTGCGCCACGTATGTGTGCTAAGGAAGTGTGCTAGCTAGGTGTGCTAGGGAAGTGTGCTAGCTAAGTGTGCTAGGGAAGTGTGCTAGCTAAGTGTGCTAGGTTGGTGTGCTAGCTAGGTGTGCTAGGGAAGTGTGCTTGCTATGTGCTCTCCCCTACTGGTCTGATTTTCAAACTGGGCTGCGGGCTTGCTACGGGTTTGGGTTGATTCAAGGGTCAGCCACATCCAAAGCAACAACTGGAGTCTTATCAATGAGTCACCTCAAAATCGGGGTGTCTACACTATGAAAAGAAAAAGGGGTAGGAAATGAAGACTCCCTGTCACCCTCGTGCACTCTAGGGTGAATGACGGAAGTGGGAACCTGCGGACGGAGCTCCAAGATGTGTCTTGCTCTTGAAAATGGTTGGTTTCTCATGAAATCGGACAAAGTAGGGTTGGAGAGTCTCCCTTGCACAATCTCTTAGAGGGGTGGGAAGCACCTTTAGGTTTCTCAGGCTATGCAAAGCTCTCTTTCTCTCTCTCTCTTACGATTCTTGGATTCTCTCCTCTAATTCTCGAGCTCAATTCCCCATAAATAGGGGTTCAAGGGGTTTATTTATAGTGCTGAGGCACCGAATCTCAAATCTGGTAAGAAATCTCTTTTAGAAATAAGTCGCTTATAGGGTAGACGACAAGATGTATCAAGTCGTCGGTGCGACAGGCGACGACGTTGGACATCCCATTTTTAAGCTTATGCGGAGAATCATGCCAGATGGCAATCAAATATTCCATATCAACTAGTCACCACCTTAGGTCGCGACGATAGGGGATTTACCATTTTCTGCTCCTTGCAGAGAATCGTGCCCAATAGGCAAGATATATTCCACATCAACACGTCGTCGATGCACATGACGCTTAGATACTGTTTGTGGATGGATTTTTGTAGAGGGTGTTGAAGATCGTCATCGTGTCCACTCACTTCGATGGCGTTTGTGATCACCACTTGTCTTTCGTTGAAATCAATTGACATGATGCCTTTGGGAGATGTAGTAATTGTGGTTGTGTGGGTTCTTAGTTCACTAGGTCGACGACAATGTGTCACCCAACAGCTTCCTCATGCTTTGTAATGTTCTTCCCTTCAAAACAAATAAAAAGGAGACCTAGGTTAGTTTTAAGTGCAGTAAGTGAAATAAAAAAGAATCAAAAATGACATAAATAGATGGATCTAATACTAACTGAGGATTGTCCTCACATGCATATGCTATGGAGTTATGAAAGTAATGCAATACTACGAAAGGAAAAGGGGTAAGAAACGAAAACTCCTTGTCACCCTCGTGCACTTCTGAGTGGATGATGGAAGTGGGAGTCAGCAGACAGAAATTTAAGATGGGTCTTGTTCTTGAGGATGGCGTATCTCCTATGAAATCAGACAGAGTTGGGTTGGAGAGTCTTCCTTGCACAGCCTCTCAGAAGGATGAGGAGCACCTTAGGGTTTCTCAAACTTATATGGAGCTCTCTCTCTCTCTCTCTCACGATTCTCTGGTTTCTCTAATTCCTGTATTCCCTCTTAATTCTCGAGCTCCGGCCCTCGTAAATGGGGGCTCAAGGGCTCTATTTATAGAGCTGAGGCACTGAATCTCAAAATTGGGCAAGAAATCTTTTTAAAAATAAGTGGCCTATAGGGGTGGTGACGAGAGGTATAAAATCACCAATGCGATAGGCGATGACACTTGAAATCCCATTTTTAAGCTTACATAGAGAATCATGCCAAATAGTAATCAAATATTCCGTATCAGCTAGTCGCCACTTAAGGTGGTGATGACATGGGATTCATCATTTTATGCTCCACGTCAGCATGTCACCGGTGCACGTGGTGCCTAGATACCAATGATGGAAAATTCTAAAAAATTAAGATCATAAAATATCAATTACAAATCCATTAGCCAACCTTAATCAAATCAATCCCCAAGAATCATACTCATAATAGTAAGATATTTAAAATCAATTTCCAAATCCAAGATTTACTTAAAATATTAAGTGAATTTGATTTGTAAATCAAATCAATTAAAAATTACGAGAATTCTTCAATTAAAATAATGGATTGATATAAAATATTTTGATTCGAAATTTTCCTCATTTTAGATTTTATCTTTATTTCTTTCGAATTAAAATTTAATAATAATGGAAAATCTCATTTTAATTGTAAAAGTAAAGATATGATCTTAATTTATTATCACCTACTACTTCTATGATTTTCCTGAATTATGTGACATCCTCATACATTTATATGATATGTTATATATCCTAGGTAATTTGGAAAATAATAGAAAAATATTAATGATGGGAAAAATCATGATAAAATTTATATGTGTCCCATATATTATGTTGAAGCCCATGATGACAAATCACAATGAGGAATCCATGCTAGATATTAGTCACCTCTCTTTTAGGCGTCTATATCTAGTCACATGTTCTATAGGCGACACATTATGTTGTCACATAGATTGGCAACTAGTATTGTCACCCTCTGAATTGGCGTCAACATAGCCTCTTTTGTAGCTTCAACCCTTTCTTTTGTTTTAAATTGGGAATGCAACTCAGAAAATCCTTAAATTATAAAAACATTCATCTAGAACTAAAACACTCAAAACTGCCACCATTTTGAGTAGGATGAGAGTGTTAGCTCTGCCACAGCTAGCGACACGCATCACAAATACCTAAGGGGTTCGAACCTAACACTAGTTTGAAAGTGTCAGCTTACCACAGCTGACAACCTTGGATCCGATGAAATCGAGAATGCTTAAAAGTTTAAGGAATAATCTGGAAAATATGTTAAAATTCCTCAAAACAGAGATTTGGAACACCTCAAAGGTTCTTATCCTTAGTAACTCTGAGAAATGCAAAAATGGGATATCTATAAATACCAAAGAAGGAAAATTTTGAAAAAATAAGATCATAAAATATCTATTACAAACTCAAGGAAATGCGGTTCCTATCCTTACTAACTCTGGGAAATGCGAAAATGCAATATCTACAAATGCCCCTCCTTGGAGTTGATCTTGGAACAAGATTAACATAAAGGTAAGACTGATATCCCCATTGAGCATTTCCTAGGAAAGGGAGCTTTCTAACAAGCAATTTGCCATAGGGTTCCAAAAAGTTAACACCTATTGGTTTCGAGACATGGTCATACAGCCAAAAAAGTGATGAAGGTGAACTGACTTGGTTTCAGGACGTGGTCACACAGCCAAGTGGTTTGGATAATTAAGGATGCCGTCATATTGAGGGTTCAAGCATGGAAGGGTCAAGCCGGGGCTATGTGTCGTAGTTAGTGTCGAGACCATATCAACCATGTAGAGATGTCACCTCAATGGGGTAGAAAACTAAGATGACCATGGGGAATTACCCGACCACTGGTCGAAAGGAAAAGATAATTTAGTGGCTCATTGTTTGAGAGATCACTTAGATTGGAATTGTAATTAGGATAGGTTGAAACTTGAATAAGCTTTTGGAGGAACATAGTTCGAAGGGTTTCTAACCCTCATGAAGAACTTTGCTCCGTCTGTGCTCCACTTCCGATGCATGATTCCTAAATGCATGGATGCATGATTCAAGCACAAAAATGCAGAATCAACATACGAAATTCAATGAATGGTCTATATGACAGGTTAGCCCTATGGGGTAGGGGTGGTCCCTAGCTATATAGACATATGCAAGATGCATGAATGCAATTTATTGTAGTTAAGTGTTTTCCGTCCTCGAGTGTGACCAATAGTCTCAGGAAAGGACCGTCATCCCACAACTTGATTTGACAGAGAAAGGAGTTCTATGAATAGAAAGCCAAGTGAGGGAGTGAACCCTTCCTTTGCCAAAGCGGGGTTTTGCGCGTCTTAGTGAGAGTTACATGTCTATGTACATGGCAGGGACTCCAAAGGTAGGCCCGTTCTCAGCAGAACTTCTTGTAGTGCCACGGTGGGACTTTGCCATAATGCACATGGTGGGACCTGAGGTGGCCTCACAATATGGCTTGATGTACTTGTGCAGTGATGGGATATCTGTCGCCAACTCTAGTGGCACCTTTACTAGTCACCTATTAATGCGGCGTCTATATCCGTCGTTGATACTGAATGCAATGAGAAAGTTCTTTCCTTTTCAGGCTTGAACACAAATTGCTTTCCTGGGATGCTCGAACACAAATTGCTTTCCTGGGATATTATATATACATGTCTTGTACAACCCATCCGTACATATTCTCCCTGCTATGAGCCTTCCATCTCCACTTTTGCATTGATCATGAAGCTCCCATCCTTCTCCTCTTCTACTTTTGCCATAGAGAGGGTGGTGGACACACCCAACCACCTAATGCGGCCGTTTTGTGAGAACAAGGTATGCTTCTCTCCCTTATTCCTGTTCTTCTTTGCTCTTACATGCCTCTTTGTGTTTTCCTCTTGTTCTTCTTGCTTCTTGTGTTTCCCTATGCTTAATTTCTTGTATTACAGGTCATAGTCAACCTCACGAAATGCCTAAATTTCCACAATTCCTTCCGCTATAACCTCCCATGGGTGCCACCTCTGCTTAATCACGTGGAGGCCAATAAGCATCTTTTTGAAGGCGGTGGTTTTGAGAGTTTGCTAACCTTAGTACGTGCTCCTTTGCCTTGGTCGCTTTTGCATGCGCTGATGGCTTTTTGGAATGCCTCCTCTAATACTTTCAACTTCGCTTGCGGGGAAACTTTGTTATCATGTGAGAAAGCCACCTCCCTTCTTGGTCTTGTAGTTGAATCTACGTTATTGCCAAACGACCACTTCACCATATCTATTGAGACCGTGGATGCCAAAAAGATAGGTTGGTTCCTGGGCGAGGGCCAAAAGGCTAGTAAAGCTCTAATGCATGGGGGAAGACTCTATCTCCGAGGCTTGTGGGAGGTCATCTGTACTCGTGAGTTATCCTCGACGGAGTTGTGGATGCACTTGTTCATTGGAGTTGGATTGGTGTTGTTTGTGGACGATCATTTCACATTGGACCTTCACCACGTTAATCTCCTTATGCTGGTGACGGCTCATCCTGATCTGTATTTGACTCCAACAGTTCTTGCATACACTATGGAGGGGCTATCAAGTGCTTCATGTTTTGGAAAATTCTTTGGTTCTCCCATCCTCTTTCATAGCTGGTTCAAGTCCCATTGTCGTCGTTATGCTAACTTCAACAAGTTGAACTTCCACGACCGTGTTCTCCACTTAGGCCAGTTATCCTTGGAGGACTTTGACTATGTGCCACAGCTACCTGAGGCTTTCGAGGCGAGAGTGATGGCCATAGTTCATCCTCATTTGGAGTTTGTGTTGGTGGGGGCCCGTTCTTTCGTGTTATACCCAATCCACCGTTGTCTATAGTTACTGAATCAGGGACTCACCATTCCAGCAGATTTAGTGTTGACTCCTCTGATTCATGCCACCAAGAAGATGGCAATTGTGACGAGAAGATAGTGTTGGAGTACATAACTCACTTGGTTTACATCAGCCAATGGATCTCCATTAAAGGTGCTCGACTTTCAGCATCCACTCCAGAGTTACAGGAGTCTAAGTATATGGAGTGGTATTCCTGACATCATCCTTCTCCACAGTAGTATGTTGAGGACAAGGAGTAGTTCAACCAGATGCTCAGAATTCGAGAGAGACTTTATTAGTTATATTTTTGATGTATTACCATTTTTTTAATTCAATTGTGATTGTTTTATGTTTATGAAGTTTGTTACTATTAATATCATTATTTTTTTAAATGGGTTGATAAATTTTGGGGTTTATTTAATTCTGTTTCTTTTATTTCATAAATTAAATTAATTTTTATTAGGGGAAAGGTCCTGGAGTTTGACTCGCCTCTCGTACTGGCGACTAATGCTGATATGGCCTACTAAATTTGAAACGGCACGGGAGAGGATGGCTTCTCCAGGATGATGTTGTCTAGTCGTTGCTGTCAAGGGCGACTTGTATGACAAGTCGCTAGTAAATATGGCGATGTGACTGTCACGACGCCTGTTTAGCTGGCAACGTGTCCCGAATGCTTTTATTTAAATGCTCCGGGATCGCCTCTTGTCCCTTATTCTTTTCTTCCCTTTCTTCTTCCAGTGCCTCCCATTCGTGCATCTGGTGGTCTCTAGTGGTTCACGGTGATCGACGACGAGGTGCGGTGATCTCCAGCGAGGCGTATTCCAACGAGCCTATGGCGAAAGACGACGAGCGGTGTTCCAACAAGGGTGATGGTGGTGTTGTGGGAAGCAATGGTGATAGGGGTGCTCAACAGCAATGGAAGTACAACCTCCTCTCCCCTTTCTTTTCTTGTTTTCCACCCTGCATGAGTGTTTCTATGGGGGACCCATCGTGACAATGGTGCACTCTGGCAATGTCGACGGTGAGGCAGTGGGCAACATCCGACGACAGTGGGGCAATACATTTGCAGGGGCTTGATTGATCAGTGTCACGTGGTGGTTTCCCTTGTTTCAGTGATTTAGGAAATTTCTTGATAATCATGGTGGAATGTTGAATGGGATATTTCGTGGATTTCAGTGGACATTGTTCATATGTTGTGATTATTATTCTTGTTCTCGTGGAGTGAATTTTTGTGGAATTTATGTTTTTCTTGTGATTGGCGGATTGGTTGAAATTAAAGTTTTTGTTGGTTAAAGTTTGTAGCTTAAGTTTGTTAAAGTTGTAAATTAAATTTATTGGTTAGATTTGTGGATTCGTTGGATAAATTAATAATTTAGTTGTGGATGATAGGTTAAATTTGTTGGGGTCCTAGTCAAAGTTGATTGAAATTGTGGATTTTATTATAGATCAAGGATTATTCGTAAATTTTATTAATGAATTAATTGTGAATTGACACTGGTTAATTGGTTGAAAATTAATTGGATTGCATGCTTAATGGTTTAAAATTGCTAACTTATTGATTAAAGGTTAAATTTGTGAGATTAATGGTTTTAGAAAGATTGGTGGATGTTTTTATTATAGCTTAGATTTTATTAAATTAATGTGTTAAACTTTGATTTAATGACTTGATTATTAAAGTGAAGTTAATGATCATGATCTATTTACTTGATCTGAATCTCCTCTCCTGTCATGCAGAGCTTCAAGTGGGTCCGGTGATAAGCAGGGTCCGTTAGATGTACCTTGGGATGCAGTCCTAGAGATTGAGAGAGGCGAGGTGGGTCCTTCTCATGCGAGGGTGAGCTCCTCTTGTCCTTGCAAACGGACTATGAGGCACCCACATACGCAGGCTTCTACCAGGACAAAGGTGGACGAGGGCTGAGTTGATGAAAATTTCCCTGAGTAAGGCAAGGTTCCCATCTATTCCCCTCCCATGAGAGCTTAGACTACGTCCGACCTTACAGAGATGGGCTAAGTTTATTTTAAGTTAATAGCACTTTATTTTTGTTATCTTTTCGTAGTTTATTAACTTAAGTTTTGTTGGTCTATCTCAAATGCTTTCTTCTAGTCGTACCCGCTCGAGTTGGGATCTTCTCCACGACGTGTATAGTCACCTTCCCAAGTTCCAAAAGGATCGATTGCACCATATGGGCTTCGAACACTTCTTGCAAATTCACCCATTCAAGATCCACCTGGGACTGTTGGCTCCTTTTGTTGAGAGGTTTCACGTAGCTTCTAGTACCTTCATTCTATAGGTTGGGGAGATGATGATCACCTTGGAGGACATAGTCAAACTCATGGGCCTACGGATTGATGGTGAGCCTGTAGTTACCCAGCCGTAGATGGACCACAACGACATTTTAACGGCCTGCTACGGCTTGCGTCCTCCTTGCTCAGGACGATACTACACTCGTGTCAACGTTGGATGGTTGACATGACACCTTGAGGACCTGTTGCTTGCAGATGCTAGTCTTCCTATTGTGGTCGATCAGTAGTCGTGGGTTTTCCTGTTGATCCTATTCCATCGTCTGTTTTTTGGCACTTCTTCTTAAATGATGTGGATGACTTTCGCTCCTCTTCTCCTGGACATAGACTGGATTGGCTCCTATTCCTAGGGTTTGATAGTTTTAGCATATTTGCATCTGCGTTTGGGGGCTTTCTCCCTCGGGAGGACTCATTCCCTCTCTAGCTGTCTTCCTCTCTTCCAAGTGAGTGATGCTTTAAGTTTATTCACTTTTCTTTTGTGCTCGCTTCTTGTATTTGTTCCGATGCTGACTTCTGATGTTACGAGTACCTTTACCATCTCCACCCTGGAGAACTAGTAGATGGCCCAGTTGAGTTCCCTTGGGCCCGTCGATGGTGCAATGCAGTTGGCTCCCGAGAGTGTGAGGCCTGCGTGTCATTTGGGCTACTTTCTTCTCGAGATCCTTCCCGAGGAATGGGTGAGTTTCTATCCTTTGTAATTTCTTCTTTATTTCTTACACCAAGCATCCTTGGATTCTAACTATACTATTTTATAGGTGTTATGGAGGCCGTATGCTGCAAATGTGCATGTTGTTGAGGAAGTAGTCATACGAGGCTCTCATTTGTTCCTCAGGGAGATCTGGCTCTTTTGCCTCTCATGCTACTACTTCAGTCAGGTTGGATGGGCCCTGAGGTAGTTCAGCTTGCATCAGATTGTCCCGAAGTTGTGCCCTCCGGCCTAGTCAGTGAGTCTAGATGACAGAGTTGACCGATTCGCCTCAGAGCTAGAGAGTTGGCATTTAGGTGGCTCTGTTCCCTCTTCTGATAGCACAGTAGATTCTAAGGCTGTGTGGAAGTCATGGTTCGACGCGATGTTTGGTCATTTGATCTCCTTCCATTGATCACTCATTTATGGTCGCTTGAACCTACCAATGGGCCTTGGCTTTAGCTCGTCTAGTAGTGTTGAGTCTCTACAGTAGGAGTTGGCGGCCGCCTATGGGCGCATCCACAAGTTGGTACGTTGTTTATTTATTATTTCTGTAAACCCTTCCTTTTATTAACCTGTATACATTCTCTTTCCTTGCAAAGGGTGGCCACAGAGGGTATGACCGAGGTAGTGGCGATGTAGCAGAAGCAGGCTTCAGTGAGGATCGATGAGTTGACTCGGGAGCGACACTCGCTGCTGTCTCAAGTGCACAAGTTCCAAGCGCAAGTGAGCTTCTTTCCTTAGCTAATTACTTTCTTTAATTCTAGGCTATTCTTTTTTCAACATTTCCTGCTCTTGAATAGGCTAGTGGGGCTTCAACCAGTGCAGAGCCCACTCCTACTTCAGACCTGGCTACCTCCCGCCTTAAAAACTCGTTAGAGGACGAGGTCCAAGCCCGCGACATTGAGGTATTTCTTTCTTTCGCTTTTTTAAGTTACCATGAATCTGAAACGCTGATATCTTTATTTGTTTGGCAGATCCAGGTGATGATGGATTTGATACTGTTAGGATTCTTAGGCTTCACTAGAGGAGGGTGAATAATGAATTAAAGAATATTATGCAAATTAAATACTTATTTTACAATTTCGAGGAAATAACTAGTAAATGAAATATAACAAGGATTTGAATATTAAACTAAATCATACAAAGAAGGGGATGAGAGACAATGATAGACACAAAGAATTTTATGGTGGTTCAGCCTCCCTAGCTTACTCCACTCCTCGTGAACCCTCGAGAATTTTCCTATTCGAATCTTGTTCCAGACCAAGATCCTGCCGTTACACTATCTTGACGAACCCTCATTAAGACCCCGCTAAAATCGTGGGTTCCACTTCTCACAACTAGAGAAGAGAGGACTCAATAAATGTAAAAATACAACACTTACTTTTCTTATTTGTCCTAATACATGGCAAGGTTGATGGTTGGAATGATGCTTTTTGCTCAAGTGATGGAGAATTGTAGTTGATAATGTTCTTGAAGCTCTTTTCAATAGATGTGAGTCGAATATTAGTTTTTGGACTTAGAAAGCTCACACAATGGTTTCTCAATAAAGCTCTAGTGTATGTGTATCTTTGGAGCTCAATGGAGGGTCCTATTTATTGGAAAACACTGAGGAAAATGGGTATGTAACGTCTCTATTTTTCCTCCAATGGTAACTAGTTTGGTATACCGGAATAATTTGGTATGTCGATTTTACTTTGATTTCTGCAACAATCGGCTAATTCGGTATGCCAAACAATTTCAATATGTTGATTTTACTCATAGACATATATTTGAGATTTTTCTAAGGTTTTCTACTTTGGTTCATAGATGTTCCTATTTTCCATTGGTATGTGGGATGTTTGGGAGATTGATACATGTTTCCTAGGAGTACATAACTACAAAATTACATAATAATTACAAAGAATTATCTTGTTCTTTCTTTATCTTGATTTCTCCTTGATGGCACATAGATCTTCAGATATCTTTCCTTTTATGCTTGATCCTTGATGGCACATAGATCTTCAGATATCTTCCCTTTTTATGCTTAATCTTTGATGGCACATAAATCTTCAGATATCTTCCCTTTTTATGCTCGATCCTTGTTGGCACATAGATCTTCAGATATCTTCCCTTTTTATGCTTAATCTTTGATGGTGCATAGATCTTCAGATTTCTTTCCTTTTTATGTTTGATTCTTCTGAGTCCTTTATTGATCTTCTAGGCTAAACTGAGATATGAAATATTCTCAAACAACACATGAGTCTTTTGTTATCATCAAAATCAGGATATGGCTAATAAAGCCAACAATCTCCCCCTTTTTGATGATGACAAAACAACAACAAATATTACAAGGCTAAAATATATCTCTTTTTTTTATTAGCTCTCTCTCCCTTTTTGTCATTAGCAAAAAACATTACAGATTAATATCTAGTTCTCTCCCCCTTTTTGTAAGTTGTTGTGCCGGGTGGAGAAGGAGAAATCAGAATACCATCCCCTAAAGCACGCATTCAATCCTCCGCAGATGAACCTCACATGAAACCCTAGATCTGGAGAGAAGAGGGAGGAGTTCTCTCTATTCAATTGGAGTCTAAAACAGGGTTACACGAATGACCAAAGAGGTTACATAATCTGTGCCTTAGCCTACTTATATACTAGGGCACCTAAATGGTCAAATGACCAAACTAACCCTGAAACAAAAACATAATTCAAGACATATTTACAACAATCTC
>JAMKQA010104314.1:0-12127 GCA_024699735.1 Posidonia australis | reverse complement strand
TTAAGTGGATTTTAGCTGGATTAAGTGGATTAGGGTTTATTGTTGGATTTTTAAGTGGATTTAATTGGATTTTGTTTGATTAGGGTTTTGTGGAATTTAAGGTGGATTTTAGCTGGATTAAGTGTTTTATTTGCTTTTCAGTGGATTTTTAGTTGGATTAATGTTTTATTTGTTTTCAGTGAATTTTAATGGGTTTTAGTGTTTTATTGGGTCTTGTGGGCTAGTGTGGGTCTGATTGGGACCTACGTGGACTACGATTTTGGTGGTCGCGACCAGAGCATCAACCGGAGGAGCCTGCTACCAAATGAGCTCAAAATTGGGGTGTCTACAGCTCCCTTGCTAACTTGGTCGTCTAAGTTGTGACAAATGAGGAAGGATAATCCGTTTCGACACATGCGAGATTTTTCAATTTTCATCATTGGGTAGAATGTTATTGACAAGCAAACTATTATTTTTTGTTGTTCTTAATGTTTTTCTGTTTTGTGTTTTTCTTTATTTTCAACGTTTGTGCTTTTTCTATTTTTTTTCTATTTTGATATATGGTGATGCAAAAAGAAAAACAAAGGAAACAAAGGAAAAGGATACAACTCCAGTCCTTGTTGCTGCTGTTTTGTCGATGCCATTGGGGTTCATAGTAACTCCTAGTAGTGCCACTGGAAACTAGAATCAAGGCAGGTGTAACCGAAGCTATTAAAACGTTCATTGAAACTGCGACTGTCATTGAGAATGTTGAATCTGCAAGCGACATTAGGACCGTATTTGTTATTGGAGTTGATATTTACTATGACGGCTATCTTTTACTAGATCCAAGGTTTTTGCACATGCTGGGTCGGATTGGTGTATGGCAAATTGGCAAACTTTTGGCTAGGCCCCCCGCGGAGGAACAAGAACAAGAATGGCACATGTGTGTGTCACCGAACAGAACCTGAGAGAAGACTAGAGGACAAACTAGGCAGATGAGGCCCGATGGATTCCCTGGGAAAGAACTGGGAGAAAGAGGATAAACCCCTAAAGTTCCAGCATCCTCGGAGCTTGCTGACTCATACAAGGTAAGGTCGGCTATTCTAGGGTGTGCTCGTGCATGTGCAAGTGTGGGTGTAGGTGTATGTGTTTGCTACCTCCTGTGGGTTGATGACAATGTCTCCATTGTCAATCAAATCCTGGACAACATTCTGGAGAGCAAAACACTTGTTTGTCGAATGTCCATGGGCGCAATGAAATTGGCAGAACAAATTCATCTTATACCACCTAGGAAGCGGGTCTGGTGGTCGACGAACCTCCGGTAGATGTAGGAACGTCGCAACTCCAGGAAAGATGTCACTCAACGACTTTCCTAGTGGGGTGAAGTCACTTTCCCTATGGCAAGATCGCCTTTGCCGTTGTTGCTGCCCTTGCTGAGCTGACACAACGTGACATGTCGGCTCAACAATGGTGTATGAGTGTGTAATGCATGCAGAACTAGATGCTGGTGAGGGTATAGACATAGATGTGGGTGCTGCATCTTGCGTGCCAACGACAATAGTCCCATCATCAATCTAAGTCTGAATGACATCCCGCAGAATGTGGCAATTATCAGTCGAATGCCCTAGGACTTGATGATAATCACAGTATACGTTCGCATTGTACCACTAAGGAAGTGGAGTTGGTGGGGGACGTAGATCCAAGAGTCTCAGAAGCGACACAACCTGAGGAAAAATAGTGCTCAGTGACTCTCCTAGTGGAGTGTAGTCACATTCAATGCAACGGTCTCGTTTTTCATTTGGTTGTTGTCCCTATTGAGCCAATGCGATGAGATACATTGGCTTGATGGTGGAAAGTGTGCGTTCAGTGTGTATTAATGACCTATGTGTTGGGACCTGATCCTGACGCTGAGGTGGGTTGTGAGTATGCTGTGTTATGTGTGGTGTTGTGCGCGAGAGCAACAACTGTGGCACTAGTATGGCTCCGGGCGACGGACTTGAGAAATGCTGTATTCTCACACAACTAATGGGTTGGTCCTTAAGTGACTGTGATGGATACTATGACAAGTGCAGTTGTGGTGTAGGAGGAAGAGATAACAGCCCCATCGCAGGAATCGTGTGAAAATGGGGCGATGGTATGGGTGATAGTGCAGTGGGGTGAGCCTGCAATGCTATAGTGGTCTGCACTAGAACCTTAGAGACTGAAAGAGGAGGACTCTTAAGAGGATCAAGAGAAAGAGCCATGTGTTCAAGCCTCCAGGTCAAAGTTTTCAAGCTCTGAGCTTGCACGGTCGAAGACCATCAAAGGATAGGTTAGAAAGCAAGAGTAGAACAAGAGTGGTCCCTAAAACAGATGCAACTGTAGCTAGTTGAACTCCTGAAATAGGAGGGCCCGAGAAGTGGGATGCAGCTGGCAGAACTTCTGGGACCCGCATGGTAGTCACCGCAATCGACTCAATCATGGGCCCTAGATTGGCTTGTGTCGATCGCTATCCCAGGAAAGGAGGTAGGGATCTTCCATGATTCCCAAATCGGTACGCATGGTAGGAAGAAGAAGCACCCAAAGTGAGAGAAGGAGGATCTAAATGCGTGACCCCCATCAAAACAATAACTGGAGGCTTATGGGTCTGTGAGGCCATGGCTAGCTGCAAGTGAAATGAATGGAGCTACGGCAAAAGACAAACGCACAAACTCTAAGACGAACTACTGTCAAAAGTGACCAATAGCTCGGGAAAAGGCAAGAGAAAACAACCACAAGATGACGCCCACACCGGAGACACTCGAGCTCCTATCTGAGGACCTTGTAACAAGCTAACTCAAAAAAAAACTGGCAAGAGAAACAGGCATCAGAACCTGTACAATGATGCAAAGACAAATGTGAGTTATTAAAGTGCCATGCAATGACACACAATGCAGATGAATGTTCTAAAGTGCACTCTCCCAGCATGCATGTCCCGGACGGGGTTGACCACAGGGGACGCACTCATGGGTTTAGGTTTTGACTCTGGTAAAAAAAAAGTAAGGTTCCTACTCTAAATCCTGGCCAAAGCGGAGGCAGTGAACGAGTGGTGCGTTGGTGGCCTCGACTCCTGTAGTAGCTAAGAGCTGTAGCCTCTACTAACATCGACACGACCCTAAACAAGGAGGGACAAACTAGCAGCCCCCCTACGCCAAAGCTATAGAACGGGATACCAGAGTTTTCCTTCGCAAACTATAGGTGGACTCAAAGGCAAAGATGCGTGCTTTCTAAAATGATCATTCATGGACATATTCATGGTGTCTTTTACTTGCATTTTATTAAACCAGGAGGATTGTGAGCATTTGTCTCTAGTTAAGCCTCATTATTGGTTTGTCTAAGTTTGTGTGTTTTATTTTAACCCGAAAGGGAGGCAAACATGTCTCTACTCTCCTAATCATGGTAAATACAAAAAGAGAAGAAAACACACAATCATGGCATCCAAACACTAAATCAACAAGCAAAAGGCATGAGCATGGCATGTGCTAGTGTAGTGCTCATAGGTAAGTGAAGAAAAGCAATCATCAAAAGGCATGAATTAAGTCATGTGCATGTGTTGTGGCATAGTAATCATGTAAAAAGGCATGTACAGTCAAATATGTACAAACAAATAGAACAAGCAAACAAACACAAAATGTACAGATCAATGACAAGCAAGCAAGAAAACCAAATCAAAAGCCAGAATCTGATTATGCCTAGCGTAGTCACCAGTTTATGTAGCCATGCCGGTGGAACCCTACACGACTCCACGGTGCATGGAAACACATGAGGAGTCCCAATATGGTCATGGCGAAGATGGTGAATCAGAAGAAGGAGACTAGACTCGGAAACACCGAAGAAAGATAAAAAAAGGATAAGGAAAAGGAGTCGCCACCTAGTCTTTTAATGGAAAGACATGGAAAACCAAGATGCATGTAAATGCAAGAAACTGATGCAAATGAATGCGTGTAAGCTCCGTGCCTAATGGATGCAACACTTAGCCATTGTGGGCTGGAGAAAAGGGTAAGGATTCTTGTTATACATGGGGAAGGTGTTAGGCACCCCATGTGCCTGAAGAATTCGGTCTTTCGAGGTTAACCGCTTGCTCAAGACCTTGTGTGTGTTTGCCTTTCTACTTATAATGCACATGCCTAAGATGAATGCGAAAACACGACAAATCTCCAAGAAAACATTGAATAAAAGAGAAATGATAAGGAAAATAATCCAAGGGACAATGTAGGCATTTAAAATGCTACTTTACTGTATGCCCTTGGGCAATGAGGAAAATTGTAAAAATCGGAAATGTTTGGAAAGCATCATGCAAAACAGCGGAAATCCAACAAAACTAAATAAGAGAAAAATAATCTTTATTCGGGTCAATGTCGGCATTGTCAAGCCTGTTGATGTACACCCTTGGGTGATGAAAATCCAAATCAAATCAAAATCATGAAAATCGAAAGAATTTTGAAAAATAAGGCAAAAAACTAGTTTTGAAGTAAGTTTGAAATGCGTGCATGTTGCAAAAAAGTATGCATGAGAATATATGCATGAAAATGGGGAACAAAATGTATAAATGAAAGCACGAGTGAAATATGTAAGTTTCCAGGGGCCTTTGTGCAAAAATTACATGTTCCCGGGTAAAGACTGAGGTTTCCAGGGTTAAATCAGCAAAAATGATAAAGAAAACATATTTTATGCAATTTTAGGGAAGTTGGGGGTTAAATGTGCAAAACTATGCATTTTTGGTAAAATTAGGATTCCTATGGTCCAATCTGTAAATTTGCCAGCAAAACATGTGTTCAGTGTAATTTTGAAGAAATTCATGGTTAAACGTGCAATTTAGTGGATCATGGATGAAAATATAAATTTCTAGGGTCTGATTTGTAAATATGCCATAAAAACATGCATTCAGTGTAATTTTTGAGATATTCAGGGCTTAAAATGAAAATCTATGCACTTTTTGAGTAAAAACATGAATCCCCAGGGTTTGGTTTGCAAATGTGCCAGAAAATCATACTTTTAGTGCAATTTTAGTGGAGTTCAGGGGTTTGTGTGCAAATTATGGACATAAGGGGAATGAAAACTAAATTAGAGGGTTTTATGTCAAAATTTAAAGCTTGAGAATTAGTAAAAGTAAAATACAAAGACCCCATTGCAAATTTACCAAAACAAAACAATATTAAAATGATTTATAAATGAATGAAGGGATTGATATGCAAAATAAAAGGACTTAAATGCAAGAAACAGAAAAGTAAAGGAATTTTTTTAAAAGAAGCTTTTAAAAACAATCGACGGTCGTCAGTGACTGCACTTCGCCTACGACGACCGTTTGAGAAGCCATCCAAGGAATCCCCGATGCCTGATCTGGCATCCAAACATGAGGGAAGAGAGGGGAGGAGATCCATCGATTCCGATCGGACGCCCAGCTGCTGGAAGCTTCCTCCAACCACCTTCGTCGGCGTCGTGACTTCGGTGATGGAATCGGAGAAGACAAAGCCACGAGAGGCGATGGAGCGACAATCCAAGGCTCTTGGAGGCTCGATGGCATGGAAAGGGAAGTTCCCTGCCGCTTGGGGGCAAGAATGGCACTGCATACTCCCCTCCCAACTAAGTTCGCCGTCATCTCTGGCGACGGTGACTACGGAGCATGGTCGAGGCTCGAAGTAGGGCTTTGAAGCTTCCGGAGTCCAGAGAGAGTTGAGAGGAAGGTTCTTTGATGCTCAGGAGAGGGCTACGTCACGTGAGACGCGTGAATGAATTCCACTGTGCTTCGTCTTCTCTAGCAATGGCAGGGCTGCGACCGGCGAGCTTCTCCCAAAGGCTACTAGTGGGGGTTGCGAGGCTCCAAAATGGAGGAAAAGCAAGAGGGGTGAAGGCCTATCTACTCCCCACACTTTAGGACACGAATCACTTAGTGGACTCGTGCCCCCACCTCACTCGTCGGAAAAATGGTTTGGTGACCCATAAACTCTAAAATTCTAGCTAGAAAGCTTTCATTCTCCACTGGAATAACTCCTGAGAGGTTGAGGAAGATATATGGGAAGAAATGCAACCAGATTGAACATTGTTTAGGGTATACCTAAGCTGACAGAAGGTGTGGGCTGCTTGTGGTCGCTGGAGCTCCCGGAGACGGTGGCTAGAGCTCTGAACTGCTCCTCCTCCGAGCCTCCTTAGTGGTCTAAAGCTCCTTTGCTGCTCTGGTTGGCTTGATTGCTCTTGTTTGAGTGATCTCCTCTTGGTTCCTCTCCTCTCAAGCCTTCTCTTTTTTTTTTCAAGCTTTTTCCCCCTTTTTTCCTCTTGCAAATGGGGGTATTTATAGGCTTGCAATGGCTAGGTTGTTTGGGTTGTTATAGGTAGTTTGTTGAAGTTGTTATAGGTTGTTACGATGGAGTGGGAAGTGGTTAAGATTTGTTTAGGTGGTTATAGGTTGTTATAATGGAGTGGGAAGTGGTAAGGGTTTGTTTTGGTGGTTATAGGTTATCATAGGTTGTTAGGATGGAGTGGAAAGTCGTTAGGATTTATTTAGGTTTAGGGTTTTGGATTAGGATTTTGGATTATGGTTTTGGCTAAGTTTAGTGTAACGCCCCTCATTTTCGACAATAATTTAAAACAAATTAAAATACGGGAAAATTAAAGCTAAATAGAAAATATCTAACTACCAAGAACCTGTGTTTGCTGTTCGGAGACTTCAGACTATTTGCGATATGCTATACCAACCGCATGTTTGCATCTGTAAACCAAAACCACAAGGAAAACGCATGAGTAACAGGAGTCACCTAGTACGCACCTTACGAAAACCACGGAAAGCAAATCATAATTATTTTTCTTTTAAATTTCATTTCGCAAACTATTTCTCAAAAACCTCATGAACCAGGCCGACATCGGCCAAAACCACAACCAGGGCTCTACTAGCCCAACACCACAAGTAAAGGCCCTCAATGGCCAAAACTACACACAATGAGTTGGGAAGCACAGCACCAGTCAATCAAACTCTGGCCACAAGCAGTCTATCGAGGAGCGACCACAGCATTCTGCACTGCCACAGTGTGCACCCTATGCAGGAGCCAACCATCGTCCCACGATTCTCCCTCTCTGGAGAACCCTCACAAAGCCAACCCATCCTTGGGAAGGCTATCCTGTCTCTCAGGACGCTACCAGCTACGGGGCATGTGTCCCACTAACACTGGCCACCACATGGTCTGCCTCCTCACGGTGTCCTCCACACACGATGCTCAAGAGGGAGTGTCATACCTCCACACTCGACGACACCCGAGCCTCAATGCTAACAACGACAGCAGGAGTATCATACCTCCCAGTCATGCCACAAGACACCTTATCCCATATTCCCATGGACCACAACCCTAGCCTTGAGATGACAGTAAAGAAATCTCATACCTCTAGGACTCTATGCCCCTCAGCCTTAGGTATCTTGGCCCCCGACCTCAACTAGGGAGTCGCGCCCGACCACCTGAGAATGTCGTCACATTCCCTGGTCCCGACGACATGATCCCACACTGTCTTGGCCCACATATAGAAAACTAGGAAAACCATTTTCCAAATATTCCAACACATTTCTTTGAAATCCATTTTCAAACCATTTTCATATTTTTGAAAACTCTTCCAAAACTTCGGCAAAATGGCACATCAGGTGTCCCGAGGGACCATCATTGATGACCCACAATCTCACTCAAGGGGGCAAAATACAGTAATCCAGGAAGCCCTTTGAAAACACATTTTATAAACATATTTGGGCCCTAATTCGGCATGCCGAGAAACAAGTTTGGTATGCCAAAATCCACTGATTCGGCATGCTATTCTGTCTCCAGTATGCCGAAATCCACTGATTCGGCATACTATTCTGTCTCTAGTATGCCGAAATCCACTAGATCAGTCTACCGAGTTGATTCGACAGGCCGAATCAACTGAAGGACCAATACTGTCAGAAAAATGGCATGCCTAATAGATTCGATATACCGAAATTCACTGATTCGGTATGTCGTTTCCACTTCGGTATGTCGAATTCCACGATTCCTAGAAAATGGCCCAAAACCCCACTATTCAAAATTGCCCAACTTGGACCGACGATCGGACCCCCAAAACCAACACCAAAAATCTTACGTAAAACATAACGTGTAGACCCTCGAGTCTACTCGAAATCCACACAAACAAAACCAAAATCCATTCACCATGCATCAAGATATAAAATAGCAAAGGCAGAAGGGTTGAAACAACCCAAAACTCAACCACTGGCATAAATGCCCATAAATCCACCATAAATTCTCATAAAATCATAATAAATTCTAGGAATGTAAATTTATCGAGATTACATGCATCCCTATCAATTTCTACCATTTCCATGCTCTCTATTACTAGGATTTGAGATGCATACCTGAAACAGACACCGACGAAACCTCCAGCCAACTTCGGCGACCACGTAATCCACGTTGCTTCCTCGACGTCGGGGACGCAACTCTGGAGCTTCCCACGCTGCCACGAGCAACTGGACATCGTCGCACACCTTCATCGACATGCCAGCACACCGAATAGGGGATAGGTAGGGTAGGAGATGGATAGAGACGAGAGAGAAGGAGTTAGTGGGGGGAAGAAGAAGAAGGATGGAGAGTGGGGATGGGCGAGTGAAGGGAGAGGGACAAGGAAAATAAGGGGAGGAAAGGAGAGGGAGGCGGTGTGCTCATGGAGGGAAAAGGAGATGAAGCAGGGGAAGAGGAGGAGAGGAAGGGTGAGCTGGTCGTGCACCGGGCATGCATGGGCTTATAAAGCCATGCAATGTAGTAGCTGGACGAGTGCACAACTACACGTCCTACCTACCTGCATTCCCACACGAGCACACCAAACTCACACCCCCAACTTACTCCCACGAATTGGCCCACAACGTGGGCCCACACGTACCCCACACCCGAGCCCTCAAGCACAATGCCGGAATGCACAGTGCCAACCACATACAGAGACATGCAAAAGGAAGCCAACCCACGAGGCCCAAGTCGAAAAGTACAAAACGACACAACAAGCCTCGGAATAGTTACATCCGCTTAGGAATAAAATTCATTAAAATGTAAATAATTACAAAATGAATTTTTACGGGTGGTACATCCTAACCACCTTAAAAGAAGATTTCGCCCTCGAAATCACTAAGCGAAAAGATACGGGTACTAGGCTAGGATGGCTTCCTCACGTTCCCACATGGCCTCCTCGGCTCTATGATGTCACCACCGCACTAAGACTAATGGAATCACCTTATTCCGCAGCACCTACTAGCTATATTGGAGGACCGGAGAAAGAGAACTGGGAGGTAAAAGAAGACTTACCCTTCCCTTTGGGACGACTCTCGAGAAAACTCTAATACCCCGCCTCAAAGAGATAAGCCATCCCAACCATGTCTTCCACAATGTGGCACTGACAACCCATCACCTTCACTCGTAGCCCAGGGTTCAAGCCATCTTGAAACCTCTGCGCTCGCTCCTCTTTAGACTCATAGGCAGGAGCAAAGCATTCCAGTTGGGCGAACTCAGTCTCATACATGAGCACCAACATTGTGCCTTGCTCCAGACTCCAGAAATCTTGCCGAAGTTGTTCCTTCACATGAGTGGGAAAATACTTGTCATAGAAGGCCACCTTGAAATCCTTCCATTAGATGCTAATAGTGATCTAGTTTGGGAACTTCGGCCGCTTCACAGACCTCCACCACATATCTGCCTCACCATCAAGTAGGTAGGTCGCCATCTGCACGGAATGCTCCTCTAGGCACGCCATGCTCTCCAGCATCTTCACCACCTTCTCAAACCAGGCCTCATTCTCCTCAGCTCTGACCTTGCCCTTGAACAATGGCAGACGAAGCTTCGTTAACTTGTTCAGCCACGGGTCACCTGACGGCTCACTAGCACTACTCTTGCTGAATACGTGAGAGATCTTGTGTGCCACACTCCTCAGTTCCGTACGAACCGCCTTCGGCTCGGTCTCCTTGACAGGGGCCTTGCCCTTACGACTACGAGGAGGCATCCTGCCAGAGAAAGGCAAAGTACCTGCACCACAGACAAAAAAACAATCAGAAAACCATGGCGAAAAATCAGGTGTAGACTCTACCATGCATGCAAACCTATGGAGTCTTTAGATCGGGCACCCTAGGTGTAGTGCAACTTAGCGAATCTAGAGCTCTGATACCAAAACTGTAACGCCCCTCAGTTTCCATAGTAATTTAAATCAAATTAAATTACGGGAAAATTAAAGGCAAACATAAAATATCTAACTACTAGGAACCTATGTGTAAGGTTAGGAGACTCCAGACTATATACGCTACGCTAAACCAACCACATGTCTGCATCTACAAACCAAAATCACAAGGAAAATGCATGAGTGATAGGAGTCACCTAGTATGCACCCTACGAAAACAGTGGAAAGCAAATCATAATTACTTTTCTTTTAAAATTCATTTCGCAAACTATTTCTCAAAAACCTCACGAACTAGGCCCACAGCAGCCAAAACCACAACCGGGGCTCTACTAGCCCAACACCACAAGCAAAGGCCCTCAATGGCCAAAACTACACATAGTGAGTCAGGATGCCCGGTGCCAGGCAACCAAACTCTGGCCACAAGCAGTCCACCATGGAGCGACCACGGCATTCTGCACTGCCATGGTGTGCCAACCTATGCAGGAGCCAACCACCGTCCTGCGATTCTCCCTCTCTAGAGAACATTCACAAAGCCAACTCCTCCTTGGGAAGGCTGTCCAATCTCTCAAGACGCTACCAGCTATAGGGCACGTGTCCCACCCGTACTGGCCACAACACGGTCCACCTCCTCACGGTGTCCTCCACACATGGTGCTCAGGAGGGAGTGTCATACCTCAACACTCGACGATACCCGAGCCTTAGTACTCACAGTGACAGCAGGCGTATTATACCTCCCTATCCTTCCACAAGACACCTCAACCTGCGGACCTTAACCTTAGCCTTGAGGCGACAGTCAAGGAGTCTCATACCTCCAGGACCCGACGCCCTTCAACCTTAGGTATCTCGGCCCCCAATTTCAACCAGGGAGTCGCGCCCGACAACCCGAGAATGTCGTCACATTCCCTAGTCTCGATGACACGATACCACACTGTCTCGACCCGCACATAGAAAACCAAAGAAACCAGTTTCTAAATCTGCCAACTCATTTCTTTGAAATCCATTTTTATACCATTTTCATATCTTTGAAAACTCTTCCAAAACCTTCGCAAAATGGCACATCAGGTGTCTCAAGGGACCACCATTGATAGCCCACAATCCCACATAATGGGGCAAAACACAGTAATCCAGAAAGCCCTCGGAAAACACATTTTATAAACATATTTGGGCCCTAATTCGACATGCCGAAAAACAAGTTTGGTATGTCAAAATCAACTTATTCGGCATGACGTTCTGTCTCTAGTATGCCGAAATCCACTAGATCGGTCGATCGAGTTGATTCGATAGGTCGAATCGATCGGAGGACCAATACCGTCAGAAAAACGACATGCTGAACAGATTCAGTATACCGAAATTCACTGATTCGATATGCCATTTCCACTTCGATATGCCGAATTCTGCAATTCCTTGAAAATGGCCCAAAACCCTACTATTCAAAATCATCTAACTGGGATTGACGATCGGACCCCCATAACCAACACCAAAAATCTTGTGTAAAACGTCAAGTGTAGACCCTCGAGTTTACTCCAAATCCATACAAACAAAACCAAAATCCATTCACCATGCATGAAGATATAAAATTGCAAAGGCAGAAGGGTCGAAACGACCTGAAACTAAACCACAACATAAATGCCCATAAATCCACCATAAATTCTCATAAAATCATAATAAATTCTAGGAATGTAAATTTACCTAGATTACATGCATCCCTATCAATTTCTACCATTTCCATGCTCTCTATTACAAGCATTTGAGATGCATACCTGAAACGGACTCTGGCGAAACCTCTAGCCAACTCTAGTGACCACGATGTCCACGGGGCTTCCTTGACCTCGAGGACGCAACTCTGGAGCTTCCCACGCCGCCACAAGCTGCTTCACACCGTCGCATGCCACCACCGACACGCGAGCACATCGAATAGGGGATAGGTAGGGGAGGAGATGGGGAGAGATGAAAGAGAAGGAGTTAGTGGGGGGGGGGGGGGGGG
>JAMKQA010104313.1:0-15849 GCA_024699735.1 Posidonia australis | reverse complement strand
AAGATTTTGAAATTTCAAAGGTTGATTGGTTGTTACGTTTATATAGATTGAATTTTTAAATTTAAAAGTCTATATCATTCACACAATACTTTATATGTCAATGTATAAATTTTGTTACAAACAGTAATACTAAAATGCAAAACAGTATTAAACTACAAAAGCATCACAACTCAATGTATGTGTTATATGTTTTTAAAATCATTAACATGATGTTAGATACACAATTTTCAAAAATAGTATGAAACAGTAAAAATATTGAAACTGTATCACTAAAATTTAAAAGTTATAACATTGTTAAACAAAATTGGTAACATAAAATAGTATTACTAAATTATAACAGTATTAAGAAGGTAAAATAGTATTATGATTTTGAAACAGTATTAAGTAAGTGAAATAGTTTTATGTTTTTGAATTAGTTTTGTTTTACTATCATAACAATCATCAAGTCAGCCATCGTTCTCTCTAGCCGCTCTTCCTTTGGTTCATCAGAGTCACTGTCAGCAGCCACTTCCGACCACGACGCTCGGCGGCCGTGAAATATAGGTTAATTTTTTAGATGGTCGACGGAGAGAACACGGGGATAATGGACGAGCGGGTGCTGACACTGGTGTTCTAGTCTATTAACTGCGACCCTCAAGTCCTATCCCACACGGCCTGCATCAGCTAGCGCCTCCGGGCGGTGGCCAAGCGAGTCTTCTGGCGGGACCTTTGCTACGCGCGAGCCTCGGCCATGGTCTCCGCCCTTCTCGCTGCGGGGTGTGCACGGCGAGCATCAGCTAGCTGCCTGCCGCCGTCTTCCTCCCCACCGGCCGCCGTCTCCGCCGTCGTCGGCTGCCTGCCCAGTCGTAGCCGTTGCCCTTCGGCCTCTTTTCAACCCTGTGACCCCCTTGCCTGCGTGCCCCGAGGCAATTCCCATGGTTGGCAGGCCCATCCGCGACCTATAGTGCCCTGTTGGCCGCCCAGCCAGTTGTTCTGCTGCCGCCGGCGGTTGTACGGCGTCACCGACGCATGATACGCCGTCGGTGATGCTCCGTTGCTCCTCCCGTCCAATTGTTAGGGCAGTCTAGCCCTTCCAGGCCATGTTTTATGCCTCTTTTCCGTCTCTAGTTACTGTTGTGTGTGGATACGTCACGTCCACACACTGTGGTGAGCAGTTGGTCTATTGTTTTCATAGTTTTTAGACCATCTATTTGTGATTCACTACTGAAAATCAGTGATGATGTCATCTCGTGTTTCCTTTGTTAAAAACATGAGTGGTACCTTTAAGAAACTCTTTGGCCCTAACTATCATCTGTGGTCCTAGAGTTTCGAGACATTTGTTTTGACACACAGAAAATTGAAGTACCTTACAGATCCTCCTCTGAATGTTAAATATGAGATTTATGAAGATTGGTTGGTCGATGATGCGACGGTTATTACTTAGATGGTTAATAGCATGGAGTCTTCTGTTGCACGTGGTGTCATATCATTACGGCTAGCATAGAAGATTTGGGATACTCTTCGACTCACCTATGGACATGAAAAGAATATTTCCAAAGTCTGTGAGATTTATAAGCAGCTTTTCACTCTACGGCAGGGAGACAAATCTGTCCAGGATCTCTTCACTATTCTTCGAGCCTTACTGGAGGACTTGGATGGTCATCAGCCTCTGACAGTTGATATCACCCGTTTACGTCAGTACCGTGAAGAATTAGCTGTTGCTATGTTTCTTTTTGCCCCAAATCCTAATCTCAGTTCACAAATTCGGGAACAGGTACTGGCTGCTGATGTACTACCAGATCTTCATACCACGTTCAGCAAGGCTATGCGGGTGTCTATCGCTACTTTTCATACAGTGTCAGAGCCTTCTGCCATGGCGGCCACTCGTGGACGTGGACGTGGTGGTGTTCAAGGAGGACGTGGTCGTGGCGATATCGGAGGATGGCTACGTTGTACACACTGTGGACGGTTGGGTCATCGAGTTGAGCGATGCTGGGATATTATTGGTCGTCCTCAGACGACTTATGTTACTACAGAGGCCCCTATATCTGTATCACAGGCTGATTACGAGTGGCTTCAGCAGCTAAAGGTCACTGACTCCACTGCCACAGCCATACATCCCAGCACTTCAGGTACTAGTGTCCTATTTACCTCGAGAGACTCATCCTGGATCATTGATTCCGATGCCTCCTCTCACATGTTAGGTACTCGTAGCTTGTTTACACAATTGTCCCAGTTATCTGATATTCGGACCATCGCGATTGCTGATGGCCGAACTTGCCCAGTTTCTAGTGAAGAGGTGGTCCACGTCTTTTCACAGTTATTACTTGAGAATGTCCTTTTTGTGTCTGGTTTCCTGTAAATTTATTGTCCATTAGTACTATTACAAAACAGCTAAAATATTGTGTAACCTTTTTTTCTTTTCACTGTACCTTTCAGGATTTGTAGACGGGGAGGAGGATTGGTTTGGGCGGTGATCGAGGAAATGGAGTGTACCTGCTAGTTCGTGATGAGATTCCTTAAGGCTTGGTTTCTGCAGCATTTATTGTTGAGTCCTCTTCCTTGTGGCACAATAGACTGGGACATCCATCTCATCAGAAACTCCAGCAGGCCTTATCGTAGCAGTCCGTCTCGTTTTGATTGTGCGTCGTGTCAATTAAGTAAGCATCATCATGCTTTGTTTAAACAATTGAGTCTTGCATCTAGTAGCACAACATTCAAGTTGGTTCATTGTGATGTGTGGAGTCCATCTAGAGTCCAGTCTGTGTCGGGTCATAGGTACTACGCTGTTTTTGTTGATTATTTTTCTCGAGTGTCCTGGGTATATTTGTTAAAAGATCGAAGTCATATTTATGATGTACTCAGAAATTTTCTTAATGAAATAAAGAATCATTTCCATGTGACTCCCAAGTTTTTGAGAACTGATAATGCACTTGAGTTCATGCATTCTAACATCACTTCTATGTATGCTTCACTGGGTATCATCCATCAGACATCCTGTCCTCATACCTCACAGCAAAATGGGGTTGCAGAACGTAAGCATAGGCACATTCTAGATGTCACTGGTACACTTATGGTGCATATGCAGATTCCAAAACATCTTTAGGCTGATGCTGTGCTTACAGTCACCTATTTTATCAACAGGATGCCTGCTACCCCACTTGGTGGGGAGGTTCCACTTCGTCGTCTGCAACTAGAATCCACCTTATTTAGTCTGACACCGAGGGTGTTTGGGTGTATGGCCTTTGTTCAGGACTTTTTCCCTGGGTTGGACAAGCTGTCTCCAGGTGCAATAAAGTGTGTTTTTGTCGGTTATTCGTGAACTTAAAGGGGTTATCGGTGTTTTCATCCTCCCACTCGTCGGTATTACGTTTCTGCAGATGTTACTTCTTTGAGTCTGAGCCATATTACAGTGTTCCTCCACCGTCCAGTGTGTCTGTCCCTGTTTCCTCGGTTGTCGAGTTGTAACATGCTAATCCTCAATCTACACCACCTGTCCCACCACCAGCTTCTTCGTCCTTGTAGGTGTATCACCGACGGCAGTATCCTCCAAGACCTCCTTACGACGGACCATCCTCCTCTGCATATGCAAATCCACCCATCAGTTCATCAGACATGCCTATAACTCTTCGGAAGGATATTCGTTCATGTACAATTCATCCTATTTCTCATTTTGTATCTTATGATGCTCTACATCTTCGTTTTCGTAGTTTTGCCTTGTCCTTTTTTTCTCAGACCATTCCTAGACATTACAAGGAGGCACTTTCTCTTTCACATTGGAAGGCTGCCATGGATGAGGAGATTGCGACACTTATTAGTAGTGGCATATGGGAGTTAGTGGTCCGCACTGTTGGGACTACAGTGGTCACCTGTAAGTGGGTCTATACTATCAAATACAAAGCAGATGACAACATTAACAGATACAAGGTTAGACTGGTTGCTCGGGATTTTACTTAGACATATGGCATTGACTACGAGGAGACTTTTTCACCGGTTGCTCGTCTCAATTCTATCTGGATGCTGTTGTCTCTTGCATTGAATAATTCCTTGGATATGTGTCAGTTTGATGTCAAGGAGGCCTTCCTCTATGAAGATTTGACTGAGATAGTCTTCATGGAGCAGCCTTCGGGGTACGTTGCTCAGGGGGAGGATTGTGTGTGCAGATTACGGAAGGCTATCTATGGACTAAAGCAAAGTCCTAGGGTGTGGTTAGAGAAGTTTAGTCAGGTGGTACTTGATGGTAGTTTTCAGCGATGTGCAGTGGACCACTTAGTGTTTTACAGGCACAAGTTCTGGATGTGTCATACTACTGTATATGTGGATGACATTCTGGTGATTGGGAGTGAAACAAAAGGAATTACAGAGGTAAAGGTCTATCTTTACAGACACTTTGTGACTAAAGATATGGAAAAGCCTCGCTATTTTCTGAGTATCGAGTTTGCCTATGGACATGTATGATGGCTCTATCACAGAGGAAGTATGTATTAGATCTCTTAGAGAAGACAAGTCTTCTGGGATGCAAACCAGAAAGCATTCCTATCGAGCAGTCACCACTATTTTGGGATAGTAACTCAGAACTACTGGAAGATCCTGGTTAATACCGAAGGTTGATTGGTAAACTCATTTACTTGACGGTGACGCGACTTGATATTTCTTATCCAGTCAGTCTTCTAAACCAATTTATGCATGAGCCTAGGAGGGTACACTGGACAGGTGCTCTTCGGGTCTTATCTTATGTGAAAGGAACGTCAGGAAAGGGTCTGGTATACAGAAAAAATAATCACACCAGAGTTGAGGCCTACTCAGATTCAGGATATGTAGGTGATAGAGGTGACAGAAAATCTACGTTCGGTTTTTGTACTTATGTGGGAGGTAATTTGGTCACTTGGCGAAGCAAGAAACAAAATGTGATGTCCAGGTCTAATGCAGAGGTGGAGTACAGATCTATAGCTCAGACTGCGTGTGAGATGATGTGGATGAAGTCACTGCTTGAACAGCTTGGGTGTGATGTTGATGTGCCTATGTCTAAGGTGTGATAATCAAGCTGCAATCTTTATTGCAAACAATCCCACCTTTCATGAAAGGACAAAGTACATCGAGGTTGACTGTCACTTTGTGAGAGATCTGGTTATGAATGGTGTTATATCTACTCCATATACGCACTCTTCAGAGCAATTAGCAGATATATTCACCAAAGATCTTGCAGTAGATGTGTTTGAGTCTTTATATGACAAACTGGGCATGGTTGATATGTATGTTCTAGCTTGAGGGGGAGTGTTAGAATAGTTGGGGATGTATTTTATGGTTAAACAGGTTATTGGTATCCGTATATCCAATGAGTGTCTAATACCTATATATATGTAATCCTCACTAATCAATAGAGATCATCTTTGTTTTCTCTCATAACATTAAGTAAAAGAGAATTATGAATTATTTAGTCTTAACAAAAGAATAGAATCTCCTATATATAGGAGAACCCATACTTAACCTACAAGTAATCTAATAAACCGTTAATAACTAGATCCATATAAGGATCCTATTACTTTAACATTAACTTTTTATTGAAACATATTAAGGGAACATTATTCGATGTTTTGAATCAACATGGGAATAAGGACAGTGGTGTAATTGTGAAGTTGTAACTTGTAACTCATCAACATTTAACATGCATTGAGGCATAAAATTTACAATAGGCTGTCAATGTGACACTGATCTCTAAGCCTCAAAACCAATTAACTGTCGGAATTCCATGCTGGAAAAGTTAATGTAGTCTGTATACTTTACAAGAGTCTAGACTCTCTGAGCAAAAAACGGAACTCTGGACTAGAATTAAGTTCAGATTTTTTTTTCAGTGAAAAATTGGAATTTTTAAGATTAATTATATTTGTAATTGATTGCATACATCATATTCAACATTTTTGTACTGGACCTTAATATACTTTGATATGATGTTTTGCTTCTGATACATGTTCACACGCAAGGCATATTGTGATATTTAATTTTTCAAATTTAAAATGCACTGAACTAGAAAAGATGTACCTTTCTTTCATTTGTCACAGAGTGATCCGATGACAGTAGTTTATGCAAAGAGAAGGGATGGAACACTTGAAGAAATTGGGCGAACAGAAGTAATAATGAATACATTGAATCCTGATTGGATAACAAAGGCTATGATCACTTATCAGTTTGAGATTGTCCAACCATTAATGTGAGCTCCTTAAACTCTTATGCATTTTCTAGAGATCCATGTACATCAAAGGATGCTCTGTTATGTTTATTTACGTATCTAAACTTGTATGAGCAGCTAGTCCAAGAATTTTTATAATGTCTATGCATGTTTCTTGTTTTCAGATTTCGAGTTTATGATGTTGATACAAAGTATCATAATATACCTGTGAAGGTACTTCAATTCTTTTTTTTACTATGAATCTATTTATCAAGGGGAACTGTGTTTTTTCCATGCTTCTATCATGTTTTATCTGTTTTTTAATAGCTTTCAAGATGAAAGCATCTCCTTCCATGTCTCTTATTTATCAAGCATAAATTGTACAATGATAACTTGTAACCATGGTTTTACATGTCGATTTCGTGTCAGACTTCGATAAGTTGAAAAATAGACACATGTCGGAGAAATATCGGTATATCGGAATCATGTCGGTGGAAACACGGTAAAAAAAATTTACATTTGTTCAGAAAACTTCTATTTCGATATCGTGTCGGAGTCATGTCGGTAAATTAAAAATAAGACACGTGTTGGAGAAATTTCGGTGACATGCATAGACATTTAGTACCATGCTTGTAACCAATTAGGTCACCAGTTTTAGAGATCGTGAAAGCAAGCAACCTTCAATATACAGTACGTTTAATATCATTGTGAGAGGACCTGTATTCTTCCAGCATGCTGACACTCAGTGGCACATTAAGAATTTGTGACATATCTATTATGTAATTGCTAGACTTGAAGATACATGTTACTTCACATTGCAACTACTGCTGTAGAGAAAGTTAATGACAGGCAGGTGTAATATTGTATTATTTATGATTTCCGTCCTTGCATTAGAATTTAGAATCGTTCCTTATCTTCAAACTTCTTTCAGCTTCTTTTTTGGGGGAAAATTCATTTTAAATAAATATTTAATTGAATATATTTCTACAATTTCTATTCAACTTAGTAATTTTCAAACCTTGAAATGATTGTTGATATAATTATTTTTTTTCTATTGCTTGACATATAATTGACTTATGATTAAAATTTTGTGGGTCTTATATTGTCATGATTGTTCTTGTAACCAGATTGTTTCATACATCACTATAGTGGGTATTTCTTTTGACAAGCACATGCCAGTGGTTGAACAGGCACCAACATCTGAATACTCTTAGGACACTTTCTAAACAAGGATCTACATTGTCAATAACCACTTTTCTTCAAATGTAATAAATATAACCACTGAGTACAATGATAAGTCAAATCAAGGATGGTTTAGTATTACAGTGGTTTCAGCTTGAGTAGTTAGTATGCACAACTTGGTTCCACCATCAGGCAAGTACAAAATTCTTTACTTATCACTAAGCTGTTGTACCGAGTTATTGAATAGGGCCATAGTATTTTGTTTGGTGATCCTATTAACTGTTAGACAAGTGATTGGTCCTTGAAGTAAAAAGAAAGCTAGGCATGTATTCAGATACAAAAGTTCCCAATTAAGGCCATAGCAGTTGGCTAAACTGGCTTTTCATCCGTCTTTATTTAAAAGTGTTACCAATACTAGTAATTATTTATTGGCAATTAGTGAGCATGTTATTTATTTTGATGATCTAGGCTAATTTCTGCCAACCAAATATTCCTTATATTTCATATTCCTTGAAGCACAAACCTTGTAATATGCATGCATCTATTGCTTGTGAGTGTTCTCATAACACTCGCTTTTGATATCTTTTTGTACTTTAATGTTTTTACCATGAGTGTTGGGATAAACAATAAGGAATTAGTGTTAAGTTTTATCATAAATCAATTTACTGAATTTTGGAAATGTTATGAAGAATTATTTTGAGAAGTGGCTAAAAGATTATCACTTAATTAATATTGGCATACTAGGTATGAGACCTAGGTGACAGAAGACCTCTAGTTTTGTGATTTGTTTTTTGCTAATTGTCTCTTAGAATTGTTAGGAGAGTTATGTATTAACCTCTGAATGTTTTGGAAATAAAATTCACAGACGTTGAAGTTGGAGGAGCAAGATTTTCTTGGAGAAGCATATTGTACTTTGTCAGAGGTAAATTGCTACAGTTCCCTAAAGGTGAACAAGTTTTGTTTCCTTATGTCTTATGTTGGTGATTCAGCGTCTTTGGATAGGAAAATGATACTTGTTTGGGCAGCATTAGTCTCATATCCATTAAACATTTATATAAGAAGCATCCACTACCCATGTCTTGCATGTTAGTATATGCTACTTCTGATTCAAGTTCTTGTTTTGGAGTTGAGAATACATTAAGTTGTGTTAGAATAATTGTCATCCCAAGACATAGATGGTTTAAATGTGAAACCAGATTTTTTTAATTTTAATGCACTAAATTTATTCACATAATCGCACTGGATTAGGAGTTTTCCCAACTACTCCACAAGTTGAGATGATATGTGGGTAATGTTTTTTTTTGAAGGTTAGGGATGCATTAAGCTATGTATTTTTACATGCATATATTGAGGTATTATCTAGATGTTAGATTCTTTGACAACTGATGTGACCATCTGCTGCTCTTTGGTAGCATGCTTTTTTTCAGTTTTACTTTGAACAGAGCTTATACATGCCTTCAAGTGTTTGCTTAGTTTTGCCTTTAAATATATCAACTTTCCATTCACATAATTTTGTCAGGAAGCACCTATATTATACTTTTAGGGATCTGGGCCCCTGGAAATGTCCTTTAAATAATCATAGTAAAATGTTATTGTCTTGGCAGATTGTAACAAAAAAGAGCATTACACTTAATCTTCAAAGTTCACATGGTCACAAGGGTGCAAAGAACCATGGGACTATCACTGTCCATGCTGAGGAAACAGTTGCTACAAGAACAGTGGTGGAGATCATATTTCGATGCGCAGATCTTGTTAACACGGATATATTTTCTAAAAGTGTAAGTAGCTTTTAAAAGAAATCTTATTTGAGCCATAGTATCTATGTATTTAATATGATGCTGAGTGTCATGTAGGATCCTTTCTTAAGGATGAGCAAGATCGTAGAGACTGGAGGTGCTATTCCTATTTGTAAAACCGAAGTAATAAATAATAATCTAGATCCAGTCTGGAAGTCAGTCTCTCTGTCCATGCAACAATTTGGAAGCAAGGTAAGCTTAAGCTTATAATTTGACATTTTACTTCACAATACATATTGTTCTTCTTATTTTGTTTATGTTCATACATGTTGCATGACCCTTTTTCTGATTTTCTAATATTATACACAGAGCAACCCATTAATCATAGAATGCTTCGATTTCAACAGCAATGGAAGGCATAAACTTATAGGGTAAGTAATATATTGGTGGCTTCATCAGACGTAGATTATTGATCATGCAGTTCTTGTCACCTGAAAAGAGCTTGCCATCTATCCTCATTTCAACAGGAAGCTTCACAAATCTCTGGCAGACCTGGAAAAACTTAACATTCAAAGAACAGGAGTAAACTTTCATTCCCCATCTGCTGTTCATGAGGATCATAACAAGGTCATTTCTAAACTTATGTCTTTTGCAAGTTCATGAGCTATTATTTCATATTTTACATTCCATTATCCTTAATGTTTCCTTGCAGATGTTGAAGAGTCAATTGTTTGTTGACAGATTTTCTGAAACATCTCAGTATACATTTGTAGATTATATGTCCAGTGGATTTCAGCTAAACTTTATGGTTGCTGTAGATTTTACAGGTATAATTACTTATTTAGTAATAATTTCTCTGAAGCATATGATTTCACTATAGTTTTCCTCCTTGATGCTTGTTTCTTTTTTGCCAGCTTCAAATGGAAATCCTCGACAGTCAAATTCCTTACATTATTTTGATCCCTCTGGTCATCCAAATGCTTATCAGCATGTTAGTGGACAATTTTTCCTAAGAAGTTCTTATTAATCTTGTACAATTTCAAACTATGTTGTACTAAACTGATCATTTCTTTTAACAGGCTATATTGGAGGTAGGAGAGGTTGTGCAGTTTTATGATTCAGATAAACAGTTTCCAGCATGGGGATTTGGTGGAAGGCCTAGGGGTAAATTCGTGTCTCATTGCTTTAACTTAAATGGAAGTAATGAGGAATGTGAGGTGAGATTGACTGGTAGAAACTTCTGAAACTACTCTCTTGTAATGCTTGAGTTGTGAATGGTGAAGCCTTAAAATATTTTGCCACTGTTTTGTTTCTTATAAGAAATTCATTAAATATTTTCCAATCTACCAAACTGGTTGCCATAGACTTCAAACAATATTGAAATGTGAGATATCCACTCCAATTACAACACATGCTTGATTTGAACAGCAACATGAGTGCACTTAGGAAAAATCTCTAATTTAACTCTATTGCCCACATATACTAGAACTTTTTGTTAGTATTTGCTAGGAAATATCATGAATGTTAGGCACTTAATGGCAAAACTATACCCATAGTCAACTTTTGCCAACTTGATTTTGTGGTTCTAGTTTTGACATGCATAAAAATTATAATTTTCTTACCAAAGGTAAAGTACAATATACTAGGAATTGAAATATAGATTTGACATCTAATATATGTAATTTGGATCCAATTTCCTTATTTTAGATAAATATTTGTACTTCATGGATCTACATTTTTGGAAATTTTTAATTTGAAAACAGATTTATATGCAATGTCTAAATAAATGCATGTATAAGTTTTGTGCAACAACTTAGCATCCATACTACAACAGAGAAGGTTTCTTGGTGATGCCTATAAATGTTATGGATAGGCAAAATGCTGATATATTCCCACCAATAATTTATTTTTTCATTCTCACCTTTTTTAGCCACTTCTCTGAAACCACCGACAGAAATAACATTTGGAATCACCTTTGAGCTACTATTAGGAAGCATTCATTCATTATATTTTACTCACTGAAGAGAGTATGATTGTGATGACGTGATTGTTTTGGTTATCTTATTTGTTTTAATTATTTCTTTATAAATATTGTAACAATGTTATATTTGGATACTCGGATATCCTCAAAAAAACGTTACAATTGAATATGATTCTCAACCTTGTACAAGTACCATAAAGAAGGTTAACTAATGAAGTTTTAAGAGAATATACATATTCCTATTAAAAAAAAGAGAATATGCATATTGATTTATAATATACTCTAAAAGTATATTTGGTATATGTTCATGTTCCATATATTAGCACAAAAATGTTTGTAAACAGTTAAATCACACTTTATTTCTCATATCAAGAGGCTTTACCCTGAAAAGGTTTCTCATGACAGTGCTTCTTTGCTTCATTGCCTTTTACGAGGATGATCTTGATTTCCTTAAGGGTCATTAATGCCACTTCACTAGAAGATCAAGGCCATGTTGAAACTGAAATACCTGAGACACTTCATCTTAGCCATTCACTGATGATGATGATCGGGGTAGACTTTGGGGGCAGATGGAGTGCCTCTTTTCCACTCTCGAAAGGGGTTGTGCAACTCATTTCATTGAGTCGACTCTATCCTTCTTGCGTAGCTCAAGATGTTGGTCTTAGAAGTTAAGGTTAGGGCTTCAACTTAAGTGAAGTGGGAAAAAAGGTTACACTCCAAATAAGCAAAGGCAAAAGAAAGCAAGCTTTAATTAAATGAAGTAGTGGATTTACACTAAAAGGAAGCTACCTTTGGTCTATCCACCAATGTATCGCTACTAGCTCTGGTTGACGAGTAAAGAAAGGAGTCGTATTCAATAGGCCAAGCTAAGGTCTTGGGGATATCGGTAATATCCTGAGTCGACCATAGAATTGTAATCTAGGAAGTTCAGAGAGGATGTAATCTTGTAATGAGAATGGATATCATTTGTATGTACTTTGGAATTTGATTACCTGTGATTATGGAAATGTTTGTTGGTAGTCAAGAAGAATTTGTGATGATTTTTCCTGGTTATGTTTGTGGGGACTTTGTTCAATAAGGGTTTGGTGAATAGCATAAGTGGCAACAACCAATGACTATGGCAGGCGCAAGTTTTAGGTGAATCTGTCAGGCACAATTGACTAACGAAAGCTATCAGTGTGAAGCGCGGGTGCACCGTACTAAGTACAGTAACCCACTACAATTGCCAAGAATGTACTGCCACTTGCTGCGTTGCGTACCACGCCGCCTGCCACATTGTCTGACATGCTGCCTACCTCACCGTCTATGCTGCCTAATCTGGGAAAATCTGAGCAGCTGTTGGCAATAAAGGGCTTATAAAAGGAGTCCAAGGCCTTCCTGCATTGGCATGAAACGAGAAGCAGAGAGAGAGAGAGAGAGAGAAGGTGAGAAGGAAGAGAGAGCAATGAGGGAAAGGAGAGGGGAACCATTGCCAGAGAAGGAACATCGCCGGAGGCGGATGATTGTGTCGCCGGAGAGTTTGTTGGGCAAGGAGCTTGTTGGAGGAAGAGGAATCGCTGGCAAACTCAATTGTGTGTGCGATTACCCTCGTTTGCTTTCTAGATTCATGCTTTAAATTGAAGAAAACGTACATTAGCTTGTTCTAGTGAATGGTAGTATATATGTGGGTTTTTTTTCATGAATTATCAAGGACTTTACGAAGATTCAATTGGCTTCCTTGCATTCTGAGTTTTGCTGATTTTTCTGTAAAAACTATAGTACGATTGGTAGACGTGACCTGCCAGTGTGAGTGTGTAGTGTGATCAGGTTGTGTGAAATTATGGTACGAGTAAGTCACACGAACGTTCGGCGTGATTGACAGAATTTCAGTAGACAGTATTTGGTTGTTTCAGTAACTTAATGATAATAAATGGTTAAAAATGGTTATGAAATACTTGAAAACATGGTTTTTGTAATGATAAAGTTTTGAAAAGGTTTTCAAAAAGGAATGCATATGTTTCAAAAAGATTTTTTGATGTTTTGTAGGAATCACATAAGTCGACAGATTGTACCGACAAGGAATATTGAGATCTCTGAGTAGTTGAGGACGCATCTTAGGTCGTGGTTGTTAAATTTTGATTTGAGTGAGCTTTGTTACTGTGAGCTGTGGTACTACAGGACTCCAGGTACTGAGAGACTCAGATTACCCTTAGTGTCGGTATTGATCAGGTCTGGGGTTGAAATCTTTAGGTGTTCGTGAGGACACACCTTGTGTGTATGATATGATAAATGAGGCTGCAATCAGAACGATTGAATTCTTACATGGGGTTGTTCACTGTGGTAGTGTAGTAGGACTGGGGTTGAAGTCTCATCGATTGCTTGTCGCTAGTTGGGCGCTTGTGGCCACGGGTGACTTGATGGATTTTCTTGTTGTGTGTGTATGTGATTTTAAGCTAGATTCCAGCCATGGTTTGGTTTTGTGGTTGAGTTGTGGTTCTGGTAGTGTTTTGAGTTGGATTCTAGTTGAGAATTGGTTTACTGAGATGCATGAAAAAAGTAATTTGCAAAGATGCATGGAATTTCAAAGAAATGGAAAAGAATGTTTGAAAAGTGGATTTTCGGATTATGTATTCGGCTTCTATAGTGAGTGTTAATGTTTTCCGTGCCTTTTGTGGTTCTTTAGGGTTTTTTTTTTCGGTTTTGGTTTGTTTTTGGGGTGCATATAGAATGACAATAGTGTCACTCTCGTGATTTTACTGTGTTTTGTTCTCAGAAGCTAATTCTAGTGTAAATTTAGGAGTCACTTAGCTGTACACAGGTTTTGGGTAGTTAGTTTAAGTTATTTATTTGCTAATCTTAGTTAATTTAGTTTTAATTAAATAATTAGGTAGTACTGATACTATTGTGTAGTGCATCGTGGTATTACAATATCGATCTCTTAAACAGAAAGGTGTCCTGCCTAACGCTATGGATCATATTACATCTAATACTACCATACATGAATCATAAGGTTACATAAATATAGTCCAACATATAAGACATGGTTACATGGATACTTATACTTGCATAACCTATATTAGCCTATTACTAATGATCTAATATTTTCCCTCAAGCTAGAGCATATATATCTAGTATGCTCAGTTTGTTACAAAGTGTCTCAAAAATAGTAAAGTGTAACCCCTTAGTAACTACATCTGCAAGCTGTTTTGATGATGGTGTATAAGGAATAGAGATGATCTCTTTCATCATAGTATTTCGCACTATCGCACATAATGATAATCTATCTTAATGTATTTGATCCTTTCATAGAATGCAGGACTATTTGCAATGAAGATGACTACTTGATTATCATAATGCATTTACATAGAGGTTTGTATTATGAAGTCAAGTTCTATTAGTAGTGATTTGAGTCTAATTGTCTCATAAGTAGTTTGAGTCATGGATTTGTATTTTGCTTCTACATTGGACTTGGACACTTTGTTCTGTTTTTAACTTCTCTAAGTGATCAGATTTCCTCCAACATAGGTACAATAGTCGAAAGTTAATTTTCTATCTCTTTTGTTATCTACATAGCTTGAGTATGAGTAGGTTTTAATATGAAGATGTCCATGCTTCTGATATGTAAGTCCTTTGTCGGGAGTGTCTTTTGTGTTTGCCAACACTTGAAGAACCCTTTTCTAATGAATCATTTTAGGTTCATGCATAAATTGGCTACGAAGATCGACAGCATATGAAATGTTTAGACGTGTCACAGTCAAGTAAATTAGTTTTCCGATTAGCCTTCTATGCTGTCTAATTTCCCTAAAGAACTCAAAGATGTTATCCCACAAATCCGAGTTCCGAGTAACTTGAGTAGCTTTTGGTCTATACCTCAAAAGTTTAGTCTCTTAAAGAAGAGCAAGAGCATACTTCCTATGTGTCAAGACCATCTTGTCTTTCCTATAGGCGAACTCTATCTTGAGAAAATATCTTAGTTAACTCTTGTTTTTAATGACAAAATGTTTGCTCAAATACTCTTTTGTCTTCATAATGTTCATTATGTCATTGCTTGTCAGAAGTATATTATCAACATAAATTGTCAGAACCACAATGCCATTAGTGCGCCTCCTGATAAAAACCACACCTTGCTGAAGACCATTTGCGATAATGATGTTACTGTCTTAAACCATGGTTTTGGACTTTACTTAAGGTCATAAATTGTCTTTGTAAGATGATAGATAGTATCCTCTCTTTGAGTAACATATCCTGGAAGTTTTTCCATAAGAACTTGTTCTATCAAGTTACTATAGAGAAAAGTATTTTTTATATGAAGTTGAGACACCTCTCAAGACTGATTTATAGATAGGAAGAGAAGAACATTGATGGAATTTAATCTTGCTATAGGAGAGAAGTGATGGGTTTCAATACGGGGGAAGGAGGCAGAAGAGATGGAGAATCAAGCACAACACTAGGTTTTACGTGGTTCAGTCGAAAGCTACTCCACGGGCGTCTTCTGGTGGTTTCACTAGTTTTCTCACATCCTGTTACAAGGTTACAGCACTTATTTATAATGCAACAATTAGGACACAAATCACCTCAAAGACTTATCAGGCCCAATAGGCCCAATAAGGATACATACACTTGTGAAGACTTAAACAGTCTCCACACCAGAGTAATCCTAACAATCTCCCACTTGGAGACTGTTACAGACGTATGCTCGCTCATTAACCTTGTAACCTTGCCACCTCGCCACTCCTCCATTTTCAAGTAACTTGGAGGCCGACTAAGGTCATGCATAGCCTTAGTTTTTGAATGCTGACAGTCTTCGTGAACATGTTTGCTGGATT
>JAMKQA010104311.1:0-10211 GCA_024699735.1 Posidonia australis | reverse complement strand
TCAGCAAAGATGCGACTTTAGGGAACACCATGCTCAACGGCTCCACTAAAGGGGTATAGTGGCGTCGGTCACGGCGTTGTCGCTTCGGCTGTGGATGTACCAACGGTGGGCGCATCCTCGCTGGCGGGTTAGGATATACAGGTGTGGCAGTGGGGGTAATGTGCGATGCATGCTGTGCCCTAGTTGTAGGAGTGGGTGCATAAACTACTTGGTGTTGTGGGGGCGGGCGGACATCTGCTGGAGCAGCAGGTGATCTAATGTAAGAGACAGAGTTCTTGGGAGAATCCCGCCTCCTGGGTGGATTGGTGTTGGGGCTGTTGTTGCTGCTGCTAGGACCACTATGTGAGGCAGTGGTCTGGTTGGCAAATGCAGAGAGTGCTAGAAAACTGCCACCGCGCAGTGAACTCTCGACACGGGCGCCCGCCCGAAGCAGTGTAGTGAAAGTGGTGACTGGCTGGATGCTAAGCAGGGCCCCGACCGCTGGCTGTGCTCCTCGGATCACGATCTCAATAGACTCTTCGTCCGAGGGTCTATCTTTGACCTGCGAGGCCAAGGACCGCCAACGTCCAAGATACTCCCCGAATGCTTCTCTGCCTAAGAGCGACTAGGTCCTCCCGCTTGGGGACTAAGTCGAGGTTAAAGACCCTATCAATTTCCATCCTAACCGCATGATATTTATGTTTACATGCTATTTAGCTCATTCTCATCAATTCTACTATTTTTCTACGATTTTACATGCATTTAACTCCATTTTCATTCATTTAACCCATTAAGTTGAAAGAGCCTGCCCAACTCCGGCTAGCTCCTCCCACCTCGGCAAAGCCTTTTCCACCAGCGAACCACACAAACCACCACCTCCTCTGTCACGCATAGTTCTTCCTCTCCTTCTTCTCTCTCGCATCTCAGTCCTTCCTCTCGCCTCTCCCCCTCTCCCACTCGCCTCTCCCCCTCTCAATCTCCCCTCCTCTTTATCTCTGCCTCCACCTGTATGGTGCTAGCCATCGATCATGTCAGAAGAGACAGGGAGGCATAGGCCATCGTCTCCTAGTGGCACGGGTGGGGAAAAGGGAAGAAGATGAAGACGGGATGGGGTGCTTGTGAGGGATAGAAAGAAAAAGAGAGGGGAAAAAGAAGGAAAGAAAAAGAAGAAAAGACAGCGCACAAATCGAGGCAACTGTGCATCCTTAAATTGGACCCCACATTGGTCCCAAATCTCAAATAGGTTTACAGGAAACCAACCAAAATCCCACAATCACAAGAAACAACAGATTATCCATTAATAAACCATTTGTATAATATTACAATTAATCACATGGTTTACAATTAAAAATGGATAATCAGGCCCAAATGTCACATCCTACCCCCTACAAAGAATTTCGTCCTCGAAATTCAACTCTAAATAAACAAATAGGGGTACTGTCTCTAGATGTCCACCTCATGCTCCCAGGTAGCCTCCTCTGTACCATGGTATTGCCACTGAACTAATACCAATGGAATCATTTTATTCTTAAAGACTTGCTCTTTTTTGTCCAGTATCTGAACTGCATTCTCAACCATAGACAGGTCCTCCCGCAGCTCCTATGGCTGCATTGGTATCACCAGGGACACATCGGCCGAACACATCCTCAACATTGATACATGGAAGGTGTTATGTACACTAGGCAACTCTAGAGGCAGATCTAGTTTGTATGCCACCTCACCAACCCTCTTGGTAATCTGGACGGTCTGATGTATCTTGGGCTCAACTTGCCTATTTTACCGAACCACATCACACCCTTGGTTGGTGACACCTTCAAGAATACGAAGTCTCCTATCTCAAATTCCAGTGGTCTCCGCCTCCTATTCGCATAGCTCTTCTGTCGACTTTGGGAAGACAACAACCTCTTCCTGATTAGATCCACCTTGCCCTCGTACCGCTGTACGATCTCGGGCCCAACTAATTGTCTCTCACCCACCTCACTCCAGCAAATGGGTGTCTTGCAAGGTCTGCCATACAATGCCTCATATGGCGCCATACCAATACTGGCGTGGTAACTATTGTTATATGCAAACTCAATTAGAGGCAAGTGATCCTCCCAGCTACTGCCAAAGTCCAAGGCGCATGCCCTCTAGTGTCTAGATGGTCCTCTGTGTCTAGCCATCTGTCTGAGGGTGAAAGACAGTGCTAAAATTCAGCACCGTACCAAAAGCCTCCTACAGAGCTCCCTAAAATCTTGATGTAAACCTCATGTCTCTGTCAGACACAATAGACACTAGGACACCATGCAATTTCACAATCTCAGCCACATACAACTCTGCCAGCTTTGGCAAAGGAAGATTCACCCTCATTGACAAGAAATGTGTCGATTTTGTAAGGTGATCCACTATCACCCAAACTGTATCATTCTTTCTTCGGATTCGTGGCAAACCCGTCACAAAGTCCATCGACACATTTTTCCATTTCCACACTGGAACGTCCAAAGGTTGCAAAGTCCCTCCTGGCTTCTGGTGCTCTATTTTCACTAGCTGGCAAGTTGCACAGTTTGCCACATACTCAACAATCTCTCTCTTCATCCCAGGCCACTAAAAATTCCTCTTTAGGTCTTTATACATCTTGGTGCTTCCTGGATGGATAGTGTATTTGGAGTGGTGAGCTTCATCCAACAGAATGTTCTTGATTTCCTCTATTTGAGGCACATATAATCGCAAATCATACCTTAGTCCACTGTCTAGCTTCCTCCAGATATCTGACACAAAAGAATCATATTGCTGAACCATGACTAATGCCTTGATCATCCTCGAGCGAACAGACAAATTAGCCAACATCACTTTGGTAGTTCCCTGAGACTGTCTCTGAGGCCTGCATTCCACTAGTCCTTTTAACAATTTCCATTCACGAATCATCAGACTAGCCATGACATGAGTGCACCTGCTCAGAGCATCTGCAACCACATTTGCTTTCCCTAGGTGGTATGATAAACTAAAATCATAATCCTTAATATACTCCACCCAAGTGCCTCTGTTTCAAGTTCAAATCCATATGAGTAAAGATGTACTTTTGACTCTTGTGATCTGTGTACACCTCAAATTGTTCGCCATATAAATAATGCCTCCAAATTTTCAAGACGAACACAACAGGTGCCATTTCTAAATCATGGGTGGGATAATTCTTTTCATGATCTTTCAATTGGCGCGAGGCATATGCCACCACCCTATCGTGTTGCATCAACACACACTCCAAACTAGTTCCATAGGCATCACTGTAGACTGTGAAACTGCCACTCCCAAAGGGCAAAGTCAAGATTGGAGCTGATACCAAACGAACCTTTAACTCATTGAAGCTTTCCTCACACTGCCAATCCCAGGCAAAGTGCACTTCCTTTCTGGTCAGTTTGGTCAATGGTGCAGCAATCTTGGGAAAATCCTGGATGAATCTCCTGTAATATCCTGCTAGGTCGAGGAAACTTCTAATCTCAGTTACTGTCTTCGATCTGGCCCAACAACTCACAGCCTCCACTTTGGCTGGATCTACTGTAATACCTTCCCCTGAAATAATATGACCAAGGAAGGACACCTCCTCTAGCTAAAACTCGCACTTGGAGAACATGGCATAAAGCTGATGCTACCTCAACGTCTCCAATACGATCATCAAATGCCTTTGGTGGGTCTGAACATCCGAAGAATACACCAGAACATCATCCACAAAGATGACCATAAACTGATCCAAATAGGGCCTAAACACCCTATTCATCAGATCCATAAAAGCAGTCGGAGCATTCGTCAACCCACTTGGCATAACCAAGAACTCAAAATGTCCATAATGGGTGCGAAAGGCTGTCTTCTACACATCTGGTTCACTGATCCTCAATTGATGGTATCCTGATCTCAAATCTATCTTGGAAAACACCGATGCTCCCTGTAGCTAGTCGAACAAATCATCGATCTTAGGCAGTGGATACTTGTTCTTCACAGTGATCTTGTTCAACATCTGGTAGTCTATACAGAGCCGAAGTGAACCATCCTTCTTCTTAACAAACAGGACTGGTGCTCCTCAAGGTGAAACATTGGGACAAATGAATCCCTTACCCATCAGTTCCTACAGCTGATTCCGGAGCTCCCTTAACTCAGCAGGTGCCATTCTGTACGGTGCTTTGGAAATAGGACTTGATCCCGACACCAAATCAATCACAAACTCCACTTCCCTGTGAGGTGGCATTTCAGGCAATTCTTCTGGAAAAAACATCAAGATATTCCCACACCATCGGCAAGTCCTGAATCTTGACCACAGGCGAAGTAGAAGCTGTCACACAGGCCAAATAGCCAACACTGCCTCTTGCCAGATGATGATAGGCCTTGATAGCATAAATCACTTTTCTAGGCTCACCCAATCTGGTGCCATGTACCATACACTAGCCTTGCCCTGGACATTCTACTAGAACTCTTCTTTTGGCACAATCTATCACGACTGAATGCTGTGTCAGCCAGTTCATTCCCAGGATGACATCATAATTCTACATGTCCATTAGGATCAAACTGGCTTGAAAATTCCTATCCCCCAGCTGAATATCAAATGGTCTCAAATACCTCCGTGCTAGACTATGTTCTCCCAATGGAGTGACGACATCCAGGTGGAATGCCAACCTAGCTGGCCTAGTTTCGATCTCAAAAGCAAATGTCTCGGAGACAAAAGAAAATGAACTCCCAGAGTCGAACAAGACTCGGGCCATCCGGTCAGCTATAAGAAAATATCCTATAATCAACACACCATAATTATAATCATAATAAAAGAAAGTATTGATCACATTCAGGATCCCTCATTATAAGATAGGATTTAACTCACACAGTCGTGCTAGATCTCACCTTCCACCACATCTCCAAATGGACTAGCATCTGGGGCAGCATTGGAGAATACTTTTCCCTTGATAGGCTGACAAGGCGCATCTCCTGTTGGCTTCGGTTGACTGAGATAGTCCTTCTGGTAATGCTCAGACTTCCCACAGTTGTAACATACTACACTGTCTAAGTTCCTCTGCCTGTGCCAACATTGCACCGTTACATGCCCCTTCTTGCCATAGACGTGTCATGGTCCCACCTATGGGCCGCTGTTGGACTCTGCATGGCTGAAACCCACACTCTCTTCTCTACCAGATGTAGGTCGTTGCTTTCATTTCTTCTTAGTGCTGCCAGAACTCCCTGAATTTGGTGCTCCAGTCACTGACGGTCGAGAAACGGAGGGTCGAGAGACAAAAGGTCAAGAGACCAACTTTCCTCCCTTTTCCTTCTTAGAATACTCTTCCTGGAATAGCCTACGATCATCCTCATAACGGCTTACAAGCTCAACTGCATCAGCTAAAGTCTGGCATTTGAAGCCAATTACTCTGGATCTCAGCATAGGATTCAGTCCTTCCACGAATTTCTTGGCTCTGTTCTTCTCGGAAACTACAACCTGAGAGAACTACTCCAGCTGAAGGAAGGACGACTCAAATTCTACCACAGTCTGGCTTCCTTACTTCAGGTTCCTGAATTCTCAGTCGAACTTATCCCTCTCATGCTCAGGGAAAAACCTCTCATAGAATGCTTCTCAGAATTCCTCCCAAGAGATCATTAGCCGGTCCACATTTGGAAATTTGGTGCAGCGCACTGTCCTCTACCATTGATCTGCAGCACCCTTGAGCTGAAATGCCACGATCCGGACTCACTTCTCTGTTGGACACTTGATCCCCTTCAGGATCTTCTCCAGCTCCAGGAACCAAGCCTCACACACCTCTGGTGTGCCACGCCCATCAAAAGTCGGCGCGCTCAACTAGTGGAACTGCTTAATCCATGGTTCTCCCTTCGCCTCATCCCGATTGCTGCTGCTGAAGGACTGGGCGAAACCCTGCATCATCTCGCCAAACTCTCATCTCATACCTCTCCATGCACTACCCTCTCCCGTCTCGGAGATGGGCACAGGGCCCTTGCCATGGCTACGGCCTCGACAAGACATCTTCCTGCCAGCACAACAAAACTCAAAACCCAAAAATTCAGGTGCACCACTCTCTATTGTGTAGTCCTAGGGAGCCACTAGGCCGAACATCACCAAGCTGGTGCACCCGGATCCAGGCACGTTACCTAAATTATAGTATCATAAGCAAAATTACACTAATTACAGTAAAATTAAATAACTGTAAGTAAGGCTTACCTCCAAGAAACAATGTGCGACTAGAAGCTCCGACTCCAGCACCAGAATTCGACTACACACGATCTGCACCTGAAAACCAAACAAAGCACGCGTAAGTGACATCTAACTCACCCAGTACGCGCCCCAAACACAGAAACAACAATATCCGGCAACATTACTAGAAACACAGCTTTTAGTTTATAAAAACTTAATTTACCTTTTTGAAAATTCATTTTAAAATACCATTTCCTTTTTCTTTTAAAATATCTGGAAATCGTTTCCAAAACCATGTTCTTTCTCAAAACTCATCTTTCTTTTTATTGTTTGGGATTTCTTCCCAAGACCAAACCACTTTCAAAACTCATATAATGAGAAACCGCATTTCCAACCAGATCTAGCCTAAAATAGAATGCCTTTCGGGCTCAAAACCAAAATCATAAATACCGACTGGTAACTAGTTAAAACACAATTACTATTTTATTACAGGATTTTAGGATCATTCATAAGTCCAATCCTAGCCAAACCACATTTCTTTCCAATTCTCAAAATCACATTCTTTTCTTATTCATTTCCACTTTTCTTTATTGCTGTTACCTTGATCAGGGGTAACCAGGTACACAAGCAGTAGGCGAGGACATCATTGTCCCTACCCCCAGCACTGTCATGGTGAAATTCCTCATGCCGGATGCCACCGCCCTAGCCAACTAACCTCAATCTCTTTCAAATATGCACGGGGATACGTCATTATCTGACGTCCCATTGGTGACGTGAACAACTAGGTTCATTGACCTAGACTCAGCCTACACCGTCAGTGATCCGAACAACTAGGTTCCATAACCTAGGTTCAGCCTACACCATCACGAGCTCGGTGACCCGAACAACTAGGTTCAATGACCTAGGCTCAGCCTACACCGCCTCATGCTCGACAACCACAGTCGTATCTGACAATTGGTTTTATTGGAGCCTCATACTCCTACCACATTGTCGACACAACCCTCGTGGTTCCTCAACACACTATTAGTGTTTTATTTTCAAAACTCTTTAAGTTTTCCTTTCAAAACCATTTTCATTTCATGCTCTTGGTTGCAAGAATCTTTTCCCCTGCAACACTTGACCCTCATCTGGGGTCTCAACTCAAATCATGAAAAACTATGCTTTAAAATCGTAGATTGGGTCTCATGCCCATATTTACTCAAAAACCATACATCCAATCACTTTTATTCATTATTAGGGCTTTAAACCCATAATCAATCCCAAATACACTTATTTTGGTCCCACATTCCTCCATGCCATTTACATGGGGAAAACACCACTAACACATGCTCATTGTCCATTTAAAACCCTTTCTTTTCATTTTATAATCACATTATTATATGCTAGGACTAGGGCAAAATCGGTAGACCGAAAACCAGGTTCGGCACACCGAAAAATCTCTAGTTCGGTACACCAAACATTTTCGGTATACCGAAATCCTTGTTTCGGTCAATCGAGGTGATTTCGGCCTACCGAAACCAAGTATCTTGGCTTAATCTGACATGGATTCGGTATGCTGAACCCAGTTTGGCATGCCAAATTGCCTGAAGCTAGGGCACCTCCCCTGTTCCAGCCCTTAAATTCGTTGGAACTGGGAGTCTCCAGTGGACCACCCAAACACATATCATAAAATACGAGTAGATCATGGGGTGTAGACCCTTGAGTCTACTTCAGAACCCCACTAACCATTCATCAATCGATACATTATACAATCCACATGAAAATCACAAAGGGATGGAGCTCTAAAACGGCTATTGTAGCCTTCATCAAAAAATCACGCATAACCCTACCAATTTCCATCCTAACCGCATGATACTTATGTTTATATGCTATTCAACTCATTCTCATCAATTATACTATTTTTATACAATTTTACATGCATTTTACTCCATTTTCATGCATTTAACCCATTAAGCTGAAAGAAGAGAATGGGGGAGAAGAGGAGCCACGTACCACTTCCGGTGAGCCTCCCCAACTCCGGCGAGCTCCTCCCACCCTAGCAAAGCCTTTTCCACCGGAGAACCACACAAACCACCACCTCCTCTATTGCGCATAGTTCTTCCTCTCCTTCTTCTCTCTCGCGTCTCAGTTCTTCCTCTTCCATTCACCTCTCCCCCTCTCAATCTCCCCTCCTTTTTATCTTTGCCTCCACCTGCATGGCGTTGGCCACCGATCATGTCAGAAGAGACGCGGAGGCACGGGCCGCCGTCTCCTGGTGGCACGGGCCACCGTCTCCTGGTGGCATGGGTGGGGAAAGGGGAAGAAGAAGAAGACAGGATGGGGTGGCTCGTGAGGGAGAGAAAGAAAAAGAGAGGGGAAAAAGAAGGAAAGAAAAAGATGAAAAGACAGGCATGCAAACCATGGCAATTGTGCATCCCCAAATCGGACCCCACATTGGTCCCAAATCTCTAATAGGTGCACAAGAAACCAACCAAAATCCCACAGTCACAAGAAACAACAGATTATCCATTAATAAACCATTTATACAATATTACAATTAATCACTTGGTTTACAATTAAAAATGGATAATCAGTCCTAAATGTCACAAATTAAAATCCTAATTTGAAACCAATTAATTAAACCTTAAATCACAAAATCAGAAATTAATTAAAATCATAAACCTAATTAAAAACCTAAAACAAATAACCCTAAAATCCCTTAAAACCTAAAAAACAAAAACCTAAAAAACCCTAAAACCCAAAAGCCCACTTGCAGGCCCAAATCTAGCCCACAGCCCTCATATCCATTCATCAATCACAAACTTAGGGAATCAAGAAAATAATTCCGTTGACCAACCCTCACTGCCGGCGACATCCCAATATTTCCGACGACCTCAACTGCAACCACTCTCTCCATCCCTCCATCCCACGTAACACCAACCACCATCAACCATGATCCACGCACTGAACCCTATCTTCCACCACATTTTAGAGCGTGAGAAACCATCGGAATAGACCAGAGAGGAGGGACTATGATCACCGGAGTTGCAAATGGATGGAAGTACCCACGAAACCAAAGGGAGAAGCCCAACCATTTTTACCCACATCCAGAGCCAACCTAGCGATTCCCCACTTTCAGGAGAAGTTCCCCCAGCCTTTTACAGCCCTAGCAACCTCAGCATTGTAGTCGGAGTAGTCGCCTAGAGAGCATCGTTGTTGCTCGTCGAAGGGGATAGAGACCCCACTTAGGTAATTCCTTTTCTTTTCCTTCTTTTTTTTTTGGCCTTGAACCATCACCCTATAGCTCCGTCCAGCCCATTTATAGCCTCCTAGACTGTGTGTCGTTGGAGACCTCTGCCCTGCATCGTCTTCCTTCCCTCCGATGGTAGGTTCACCACTACCAGCGAGGCCCATTGCCTCCTGGGTTAGGGTGAGGCCCCATGGGCCTCTACTCCTTCCTCCTCCTCTTCCTTGAGTTCCCATCACTCAGGAGAGTACCCTCAGGCCTCCTGTGCTTGAGAGTGCCAACATTGTCGCTCCGCATGGCCAATCGCCATCGTGAAGCCCCCTGTGCCCTCGGGACGCTCCCACAGCTCGTGACCGCCTCCAAAAGACCCGTCTCGCCGCCAGGAACCTCCTCATTTAGCCATGCCTCTTCCACAGCCACTGGAACGGAGCCCTCACTGCTGCAACTCCCGCCGTCGGCGTCAGAGGTGGGAGGCACACCTCAAACCACCTCGAAACCCTCCGTCAACATTAAGACCCTCCACGCGTTGCTCCGATGCTCCTTCGACCTGCGCCTCAACCTCCCTGTCTCTGGAACACCGCTAGCCACTCTGTCGTTGTCTTCTCCAGCGTTGACAGCCGTTCACTAAAGCCAGAGGTGGGGGATGTAGGATCGAAATAGCTCCTCTAGAGGGGGGGTGAATAGAGAATTATTACTTTTTAATATTTTGACTACTTTTTAGAGATTAATGAAAATTACATACAAAGGATATTATTTAACAAGTATAATCAAGCTTAACTACTTATGCAATTTAAATAACATACACGAAGAGGATGAGAGCAATTGATATGGACAAGAAATTTATAGTGGTTC